>BSYR01000038.1:0-147500 GCA_030270665.1 Hibiscus trionum
CTACGTTTCGAAACAGGCTTCCCCGTTTCGAAACGCGGGCTCCATTTTAAAAGTAAGACCAAACCGTTCCGAAACGATTCCACCTTGTTCCGGAACGGGAGTCTACAGTGGCAAAACGTATCGGAACGGGTTCCGAAACGAGGGCTCACAGTGGCAAATCGTATTCAAAACGGGTTCCGAAACGGGGCCTCACAGTGGCAAATCGTATCGAAACGACATCACCCCCCGTTCCGATACGAGTACCCCTGGAGTTGTCGACCGTTTTGAAACCATGTCGAGCGTTTTGAAATGCCTGCACACAGTTTGGCCCGAAAACATGTTTTAGCATCCCCGAACGTCCCCAAACTCGCCCTGAAACATCAAAGATCACTTAGAAACATATCATACATACTATCTAGAGGCAAGACATCCTAATCACATCAACATACATGCTTTCAAGCAACCAAATGGATTTCAAGTCCAAAGCTCACAAGGGCACTTAGTTTCAAAACACTAACAAGTCAATATGCAAGGTAATTCATACAAGGCCACATCACAACTCAACATAACATAATACCATCATTTAAAACATGCTAGAAACATAACATAGCCAAAACATATGAGTTTGAACACCAACTCCTTAACATACAAATTTAGTATTCCCATTGTCTAAGCATTATTACACAACATAAACCATACTTTGAATTTAGTGAGAACTCCGAGAATTCCTTCCTTGCCCACTTACCTCCAAAGCCTCTAACGATCTGTATTGTTGGAAAAGAAGAGAGCGTAAGCTTAAAAACTTAGTGAGCGGAGCTCTAAAACACAACAACAATGCAGTTTTAACACGTAAATCTTAAATTTGGAGCAAAACCATTAAAAGAAAGGATATAAGGAAACACAAACATCAACAATACACGGTATGCACATGCATGACCAAAACCCGGTGGGACTACACATCACCGTTCACAACAACTAGTAGTTTTTCGATGGGACTACACATCACCGTACTCTTCTACTAGTCGCTACCGGTGGGACTACATATCACCGTAGCAACGACAACCATCACGTGAGGCTCGACACAAACAACGACTACACAACAACATTAAACAGAGAGTAAAAGTAATCCATATTTCACAAAACTTCACAAACAATCGCACACACCAACACTTAACGAACAAGGTGAATTAGCAACTTACACTTGGGTTTAGGTTAGCCCTTAAGGCTCCACCCAAACCCCCAAGAACTCGCTTTGAAATCATTTAAAACTTCAAACATTACCACTCACCGATTGAGCCCAACGAAAGCCGAAACGCCAATCTCAAGCCTCCGTAGCACCCGGTATTGCACCCGAAGTACCCGAATCAATATCTGCTGCTTCAAGACAACCCAAAACAAGCTATTAGGATGGTAATACACTTGCAAACCAGCAACAACCCGGAAATCTACTCCTTGCAACCAAAACACATTGATTCAAACTCAAACATCATCCAAACTTCACCATTTTCGTTCTAGACAAACCCCACACTGAAACCAGCCATTTCAACCACAAAAACACATCCAAAATCATCTAGAAATATTCCCCAACATCAAAGGAACCACCAGCCACGTTTTCAACCCAAAAACTCAACCTTTTCAACCTAAAAAAATCTCATTTTTATACCCATTTCGGGTTTCCCACCATTTGCCATCTTTTTAACATTTTTAAGACACCCAAGCATGTTTAAAAACGCCCTTAAACATTACATTAGAATACCCACACGAAAAACCCATAGAAATACCTATTTTCTCAAACCCAACATCAAATCAAAATGCATTTTAATGGCTTTTAAAAGAAGGTTTTCAAAGAGTACAAGCTAGATATGTAAGAACTGAAACAAGGAAGAGATTACCTTCAAAAAATCTTGCTTGGATGAGGGATTTGGGCAATGGAATAGTGGTTTAGGGTTTAAGAGAGGTTTTTGTGAAAAAGGGTGTTTGAAGAATATGACACTTGTTTTTCTTTTCAAACTTTTCCTTTTCTCTCTTTATTCTTTTTACTCAAACCCCATCTTCAATTTTCATTAATGGCATTTTCGTAAATAAAGGCAATTTTTATAAAACAAACCATTTTAAATCTAATTTAACCCGGACTAATCCTAGATCAACACTGGTAAACTCCCGGGCCCTAAACCGGGGCGTTACAGTATGTTATACAAATCTACATGATACATATACCGACGGATGTTCTGTCGGTAAAGGTAAACCTTATAGCGACGACCAAATCATCAGTAAAAATCTGTCGTTATATATATACCATCTATACTGATGGATTGGGTCTACCGGAATAGATACACTAATTTGTCATGGTAGATCACACCTATGCCTACAGATATGTCTCTCGGTATAGGGTACCTGCATCTATATCGACAGTTGTGTCTGTCGCTATAAAAGTATACCGACTAGCATTTTACTGACGGCTTTTTATCTGTCAGAATATCCATTTTGTCCGTTGGTAAAGGGTTTTAGACAATATATCGACAAGTTTTGGTGTTTTACCGACGGTTTTCTGTGTGTCGATATATGTCATTTTTTGTAGTGAGGGGTGAGGTAAAAGAAGTTTCGGCCATTTCAAAACGGAGTGGTTTCGACGGTCAAACCCAAAATTTAAGGGCACCAACATGTTCACTGGCATCTGAACTGCGAGACTGAGCTCACCGCCGCGTCTGACCACCGCAACACCGCTCACGCACCTTCACGCACCCCGCCGAGAGTAGGCGTGCACAGCAGCAGGCGTGCGCACACTGCTACAGTGCACTGCGCTACACTGGATCCCACTCCTAGGGTGCATTGAAGCTCTCGTGCACCTACACCACACCAGATCACTAGGGATGTTGACCAGCCGTTAACTTTTTCGAGGGGTCCCTACCCAAGGATTTTTGACATTCTAAGTCTGTTAGACGCAGTTCGTTTCACCAAATTTGAACTCGGTAAGCTGTTTTTACGCATTTGACCTTATGAATTAATTAAAGTATGTGATTAATTAAAATATGTGTATTAATTGTTATACGAAGAATATTCAGGATCGAATATCGGAACAAATGAAGTAATCGGGAAGCTTGAATGAGGATTTATCGCTAGTGCTCAAGGTTAGTACACCTCGAAATTCGAAATACTTCATGAGTATCATAAATATAATTGTCTTGCTTGTTAGTGGTTGCAAAATAGGTAGACGATTAATAAGCATGTTAGAGACCGATATTGTGAGACTCAATAATTATGGGACGCATGATGATGTTTAGGGGTATTACTTGACTCGTTTAGACTTTTAGAGACTGTGTAGGGTTGTTTGGATATTCATATATTTATGTGATGATTGTTTGAATTGTTTGTTGTGATGATTGGGTGCTAGAGTATGGAAATTGATGTGTTATATAGAAAATTATGTGTAAAAGATAAATATCAAAAATTGTTCAATTAAATGACCATAAAGTCGGTAAATGATATTAAATAATTAAATGCGCTAGAAAATGAACCCTAATGACTTTTATAAGCTTTATGGATTGATTTAAGTCTTGTAAATATTGTAATTATCTAATATGGTAGAAATCGGGGGTGGGGTATCGGTACGACCTTCGGCTATACCGGTACATTAATTGTTGTCATATCGGTACGGGTCAAACCGTATCGGTACTCGGGGAAATCGAGGTTTACAGTAAGTAATTTCTATATCGTTACGCGTGAGAGTACCGATACCTAGGGGTACCATACCGATACTCATGTTCGAGTATCGGTACCCACTGAGCTAAATGATCATTAATGCTAGCTAAGGATGGAAATCGACATGTATGATCAATAACCAGATTAATGCCTTAATAAATAAGATAACATAGATTAATAGAGATAATAAGGGAGATTAATTTTATACTTCTCCATAATGTATTAAAATTTTGGTCATGTAAAATTAATGATGTGGTGTCGACTAGCAATAGTAGAGAGATCCTTGGGATCGCGTTGCTTGTATGCTTACTAGGCATTTGATTGGTTTGAGATTCAGATACCCAAGGAAGGTATTGAAGTACATGTGTTCTAAATGCACTCGATGTCTTTGTGGTACCGGGTGAGTGACATGGTATGGTATTCGATGTATGTGTGGTCCTGAATACCGTGTGAGATACTCGATGTCTATGTGCTCCTGAGTATATATGTGGTTAATCAGATGTCCTAGTGGTCCCGGGCTAAATAGGTTTGACTACCACTATTTATGGTTAAAACTTTGTGTGCTTTTGCCCGGATAGTCTGGCGAGATCCCAGACATGGTTGGGCCTTGTGTTCTATGTTTGATGACTTGCATGATGAGAGCATGTGTTTAGGCGACTAGTGGTAGCACCACATGTTTATTTATCTCTCCTTATTGCTCATACTAGCTTGCATGCTTATGTTTATGATTCGCATGAAGTATAGTAGAGTAGATGTGTACCATTGAGCTTTGTAAGCTCAACGCTTGGAATTGTTGTTTCCGTACGTAGGTTGGTAGATTGATCGAGAGTTCGAGGAGCACTATCAGTTTGGAATTCCAGCAAGCGGTGATTTCCAGAGTACGATACTTGTATTTAGTGGGCTGAGTATTCATAGGACCATACGTGGCGAGTCTGTAACTTTATTTTTAAATATTATTTTGATACACAATATATAAACTTGGAGCTCCTATTTTATAATTTAATTAATGTTGTTTATTTAATTACATGAAGTATTTGATGATATAACATTTGATTTAAAGGCTAAATACACGATTTTTAAATGAAACTTTTTTGTTCGGATATTTGGGTGACCCGAATGTAATACTTCGGATCGGGATCGAGACCGGGGTATTACAAGTTTACCCATATAAAAATGTTAGATTCTAATATTTTCACTTTAAAATTTTGTTCTTATCGCATATATCGAAGCATAATCATCTATAGCTCTTTTAATATCAACTTTTTCCTAAAGATCACTCTCGATTACCATCAAAGCAACTCTATTTAGCCCTTCTTGCGTCGTAGTTGTTCATAAGTATGACTTCACAAGCTTCAATTTTAAAAATCTTTGTTTTGCAGGAGCAACATTAATAAGAATAGTCAATAAGATTCAATATGCAATTGTCGCATTTGAGAAACAATTAAAATATTTTAAAAACTTTAGTAAATACATTGTTTTTTCCTTGGGTAAAATCTGTCTAAGTAATTTCAGCTCAACAAATAGCTTATTTCCATCAACATCAGATAACTAACATTTCGTAAGAGCATTTTTAAAATTATTACAATGAAGTTTGATATTAACGTAGTCCAATAAATGTAATTTATCATGAAGAAACAAGAAGTTAAAAATATTCTCATATAATTGCTCACATCTTTTAACGTTTGCTTTTACTTGTCATATTCTACTTTTTAATCTAGCCGTTAGAACAAAATTAATGAAACTGAATCACCATTGACTACAATGAATGCTATGGATTAAGAGTTCTTTTTAAAAAAATTGATACACAAGCTTGCATAAACTTTAGTTTACACAAGCCTTTCAATTTAGGATTTAGAGATGTAGGTCGTGGTTTAGGGGTTTAGGTTGCAAGGTATAGAATTTAAGATTTACAGTTAGAATTTAGAGTTTAGGATTTAAGGTTTAGTGTTAGGGCTAGGAATTTAAGATTTAGATTTTATAGCTTAAATATGAAGGGTTGTGTAAATTTTTTTTACACAGCTTATGTATCAATATATATATATATAGATGAGAATTTATTATGGGCCCTCTTTTCATGGACCTGTGCGATTACACATATTGTACATGTTCTAATACGTATTTTGTTTTGGGATGTGACATACGACCACGGTTTGTAAATGAACAAGGAGTAAGGTGGCGCTGGGACTTTATGATTTGGGAGCAGTGGTGAGGAAAAAGGGCGACGGATGAAGAGGTACTAGGGGAAAGCAACTATAACTAGTGGACGAGGGCCGAGGGGTACAATTAGACCTGACAAACTTGATCCGAGACTCGAAACTCGAACCGAATTATTTGAATTGAGACATGATTTTGACCCGAACATGATGATTCGAAATTGACCCGAAACTTGAAATAAACCGAACCGAAATCGACCCAAATTTTTTTGTTGAACTGAAATAGACCCGAACCAAATGCTACCCGAACCGAAAGCTGAACCGAATATCGACCCGATTTTAACCCGGAAATTAAGGTAAAATAAATGAATAATTTATTTTTAATATTATCTATTTTTAACAATATAATAAAATGAAGTGTGTTTTATTATCTTTTTGTACTATATCATGGAAGAGACTGTTGTTCTTGTCAAAGTTGTGGTATAATAACATTTTATGTCATTTTACGTTTAAATATTAATTAAATAAAACTTTTGTCCCTACTAATTTTAAATTTTAATATACTATTTTCTCTCCCAATATTTAATCTTAACTTCATCCTTGTCAGTGTGATTTTTAGGTGACCAATTAATCTAAAATTTCATCCTTGTCAGTGTAAATTTTAAATAAAACTTCATCCTAAACTGTTAACCTTAAGCCATAGAAATTAATCTAAAATCAATAACCCTAAACCATTAACACTAAGGCCTAAACTATAACTAAAATTAAAGACAATTTTTACAATCTTACCATAAAATATAGCTAAATCGAAATTAGAGACCAACTTGACAATTTGAAAGTAGAGAAATTTGAGAGCTTGGTGACCAATTTTATAATTTCACCATAAAATATAGCATAAAACTGAAATTGTGGACTAAATTGACAATTTGGAAGTGGAGAAATTTGAGAGTCCGATGACCAATTTCATAATTATACCATATAAATAAATAAAGGTCAATTTTGGCTAAAATTAAATCTTAGAAATTAAAATGAACAAAAATATCATTATATTAAATTAATAGACTAAATTACAAAGATTAGTTAATTTCGACTAAAAGTAAATTTTTAGAGACTAAATATCACTATGGGGAGGGGATTTCTATATCCGAAGTCTAAACCATGGGGATACTTGTGACTAAATTAAATTAAACTAAAACTTAAAGTTGAATATTAGTACTAAAATGTAACATTTTAAATACAAGATGGCCTAAAAAGTAATTAATCTCTAGCTTAAAAAATTGGTAGCTTATTTCTCTCTAAAATTTTGTCTTTTCCCTCTCTATTTTTACCAATTGTCTTTTTTGTTTCTTTTTTTAATCTAACTTTAAAATTGGTGGCTTATTTCCCTCAAAAAATGCCCTAAAAACATGCTTCAAGCAAGCATACACGCAAATATGCATTTCAACCTCAAAAGCTCATAAGAACACCTTAACTCAAAAACACCAACAAGTCAAAACACATGTCAATTAACCAAAGGCCATAACAAGCCTAAACATAGCATGGTATAAATATTTAAAACATGTAGCAAAATGTCTAACACATGGGAGTTTACAACAACCTCCCTAACCACAAAATCAAGTATTCACATTGCTAAATCATTATTACAACTTAAAAACCATACTTGAGCTTAAGCTACGTTCACCAGAGCCTTTTGCTCGCCTTCCTTTGCTTCCCAGAACACTAATGATTTACATTGTTGGAAAGGAGCGCGTAAGCATAAAAGCTTAGTGAATAGTGCTCAAAACCACAACAACAACAACAATGCAATTTTTAGATAAAACCATTTATACTTTAAAAGTAAAACCACAAATATGAATTCCATCAACACGATTATTAACAAGATATCATATGTTTGGCATCTTATATCAAGCAATGCAATAACATAAACTACAAGGCATGATTCTCAACATCAACACGATAACATTCAACTTTCCAACACAAGAGTATAATGGCAATTATGGTTACATTACTCGGATACACGGATTGGACTCAATGGCATCTTACTTTATCAAATCTATAAGAACAACAAGACTCTCGATGGCATCTTACATCACCGAGGTCTATTAGTAATGCTTCCGGTGGCATCTTACATCACCGTACTCCTCCCTAATGGTATCTTACATCACTAGGGCCACACACGAATTTTACAAGTGCACTCTAATCCTATGGTCGACCAATTATACCCGATAAGACTCACATATTTGTCAATACTCAACCATCATATAAACCAACATAGCAATACCACATTTATAAATCGATTTCACACAATCGTCTTATATCAACAAAGCATAACAAGCTTAAAAGGGAATTTCCGAAAAAGTAAAACGTGAATTTTAAATACTTACCCCCGAGCTTAGGTTGGCCTTTCAAGCTCAACCTAAACTCTCAAAACATTTCCACTCACCGATAGGACCCAAACGATAGCCGAAACACCAATTCAATCCTCCGAACTATCTGGTCTCGTATCCAAAGGACCCAAACTCGTTTCCCTGTTTCTAGCCAATCCAAACTAATGCATTAGACCCAAATCAAGCCCCCAAACTTTCAGCAATACAGAAACCCATCATTCATCATCAAAACCTAATCAATTCACACCTGGAACACTTGGAAACACCATCAAAACGTCCCAAACAAACTAGCAGCCAAAACCCAACAAATTTACCATCAAAACTACTCCTTTAAACTTTCAAAACACTTACCCAAGGTCTAGAAACCATCAGCCCAAGATTCCACACAAGAACAACCCAAAAACTCACATTTTCAACTCCAAAAACCCCTCATTTGTAATAGTTTCGGTTTTTCTACCTTTAGCCACTATTTTAGCATTTTTATGACACTAAAACAAGATTAAAAACACCATTAAACATGGCATCAAACTACCCAAACGAAAATTCCCTCATTTTTCCTCTTTTTCAAACTCAAGGCATTTTGAAATAATTTCAAACAATGGGTTTTAAGGAAAATTAAACTAATAACAAGCTTAAGGAAAGAAAAAAAATCAAAACAAGAGAGAACTTACCTTGAAATCGTGTATGGGTGATGAGCTTACTCCAATAAAATAGTTGAAAATGGTGTATTTGGGGAAAATAATGTGAAAAAGATGATGAAGAAGATGGTGATTTTCTTTTTTGAATAAAAACCCTTTTTTAAGTTTCCAAAATCCCCTTTTTTGCCCTTATTTATTAAAACCCCTTTTTGAGTTCAATAAAAATGTTTTCTCTCAATTAAATTAACCTAAACCGATTTAACCAAACCCGATTATCTCCCAGATTCTAAACCCGGGGCGTTACAACTCTCCCCCACTTAAGGAATTTCGTCCTTGAAATTTACCTGATGGAAAGAGGTACAAAAACTGCTCTTCCATGTCTGCTTTTCTCTCCCAAGTGGCTTCTTCCGCACCCCGATGCCTCCACAAGACCTTCACAAACTTTATGGTCCTACCACGTAAAACCTTACTATCTGTAGCAAGAATCTCAACTAGTTCTTCATTATACGACAAATCCAGATTCAATTCAATATCTTCCACTGGTATAACATGAGACAGATCTGATCTTTACTTTCGAAGCATCGATACATGGAACACATCATGAATCTTCTCAAGCTCAGATGGCAATCTCAACCTATATGCAACAGGACCAATCATCTCAACTACCTCGTAAGGACTAATGAATCTCGGACTTAACTTCCCTTTCTTACCAAACCTCATTACCTTTTTCCAAGGGGAAACCTTCAAGAACACTTTGTCACCGATGGCATACTCAATCTCTTTTCTCTTCAAATCGGCATACGATTTCTGTTTGTCTAAAGCTGCCTTCAAGCGATCACAAATCAGTTTTACCTTTTTGGTAGTGCCCTTAAGCAAGTCTGGCATAGGTACAAGCTTATGTCCAGCCACGGCCCAACAAACAGGAGTTCTACATTTCCTACCATACAGAGCTTCATACGGTGCCATATGAATACTAGCCTGATAATTGTTATTGTACGTGAACTCTACTAGCAGTAGATGTTACCCTCATGAACCCTGAAAGTCGATGATGCAACACCTCAACATGTCCTCTAACATCTGAATAACTCTCTCTGACTGACCATCTGACTGTGGGTGATACGGGGTGCTAAAGTTCAACCGAGTTCCCAAGGCTCGATGCAAACACTCCCAAAATTTGGTTGTGGCCTCACAATCTAAGGTGTAAGCAGACTGGATGTAGCCTATTCGGCACACCATGTAGCCTCACAATCTCACTGATATACAACTCGGCCAACTTGTCTAAGGTGTAAGTAGTATGAACATGTATGAAATGAGCACACTTATTAAATCTGTCAACTATCACCCATACTGAATTCTTCTTCGAATGAGTCAACGGTAAACCTGACACAAAATCCATGGTAATCTGTTCCCACTTCCATTCCAGAATTTTCAACGGTTGTAACAAACCTGAGGGAAACTGATGCTCGGCCTTAACTCGTTGACAAACCATACACTTACTCACATACTCGGCCACATCTTTCTTCAATCCAATCCAGAAGTACTCATCTTTCAACCCACGGTACATCTTCGTACTACCCAGATGCATAACAAAAGGACTGTTATGAGCTTCATTCAAAATAGTACGTCTTAACTCGGCATCTTCTGGAACGACTACTCTATTCTTAAAACATAAGATCTCATTCTCACCAAAGCAGAAATCTTTGGGTCTACCATCGGCTATATCTTGCACGTAAGGTGCCAAAGATCTGTCTTGACATTGTTTCTCTCGAATCAACTGAACTAACAAAGGTTTAACATGTAGCCCGGCTATCAAACCACCATCTCGGGACACACTCAATCTCGCAAACATAGCTCGCAACTCAACTGCCACCTTTCTACTTAAAGCATCAGCCACTACATTCGCTTTACCTGGATGGTACTCTATTGTGAGGTCATAGTCCTTAAAAAGCTCTAACCACCTATGATATCTAAGGTTCAACTCTCTCTGAGTCATCAAATATTTCAAACTCTTGTGGTCGGTGTAGACTGTGCATTTCTCACTATAAAGGTAGTGTCTCCAAATCTTCAAAGCAAAGACCACAGCCGCTAACTCTATGTCATGGGTAGGGTAGTTCTTCTCGTGAACCTTCAACTGTCTCGAAGCATAAGCTACAACTCTTCCCTCTTGCATAAGCACACAACCTAAACCTACAAATGATACATCACTGTAGATTACGAACTCCTACCTTGGTTCAGGCTGAATCAAAATAGGAGCTTCTGTCAATGCTTTCTTCAACTTTTCAAACCCTTGTTGTCTTGCATTTGTCCACTCATATGGAACATTTTTCTATAGCAACTTAGTCAAAGGTTCAGCAATCTTCGAGAACCCCTAAAAAATCTTTAATAGTATCCGACTAACCCTAGAAAACTACGGATTTCTGTCACTGACTTCAGTTGTTTCCAACTCACAATTGCTTCTATCTTCTTGGGATCCACACTAATCACATAGGCTGAGATCACATGATCTAGGAAGACTACTTCCCTAATCCAAAACTCACATTTACTCAACTTAGCATACAACTGATTTTCAAGCAAAGTCTGTAGCACTAATCGCAAATGCTCATCATGTTCTTCCTCGGTCTTGGAGTACACTAAAATGTCATCTATGAACACTACTACAAACCTATCCAAAAACTCGTGAAACACTCAGTTCATCATGTCCATAAATGCAGCTGGGGTATTAGTCAAACCGAAGGGCATTACCAAGAACTCGTAGTGTCCATATCGCGTACAGAAAGCTGTCTTCGGTATGTCCACATCCTTTACCTTCAACTAATAGTAGCCTGATCTCAAATCAATCTTCGAAAACACTGAAACACCTCTCAACTGATCAAGCAAATCATCAATCCGCGGGAAAGGATATTTGTTCTTCACTGTTACCTTGTTCAACTGTCTATAATCTATGCACATCCTCATAGTGCCATCCTTCTTCTTCACAAACAAGACCGGAGCACCCCAAGGTGAAATACTAGGCCTAATAAAACCTCTATCTGACAGTTCCTGAAGCTATATCTTCAATTATTTCAACTCTTTTGGTGCCATTCTATACAAAGCAATCGATACGGGAGCAGAATCTGAACACGTCTCAATAGCAAACTCAACATCCCTATCTAGAGGCAAACCGGGCAACTCTTCTGGAAAAACACTCGGTAAGTCACAAACTATTCTAATATCTTGTGGTCTAACTTCACTCATATTCAGACTCATCACATAGGCTAAGTAAGCTTGACATCCCAAATCCACCATCCTCTGAGCTTTTAAAGCTAAAACAACATTAGACAAGAACTTAATGTTCTCGCCAACTACTACTACCTCGTAATCATCCGAAAGCCTCAAAGAAACTCTTTTAGTCTCAAAATCTATCCTAGCTCTATGCTCCACATGTCAATCCATACCCAGAATCACATCGAAACCATAAAAGGGTAACTCCATCATGTCAACGGGAAACACGTGACCCTGAACCATCAAAGGACATCTCCAGAACACCTTTCTAACTACAACTGTCTCACCAAAAGAACTCCTAACATTCATACATATATCTAACAACTCAAAAGGCAAACCTAAAGATCTTACATGCTCAACCAAAATATACGAATGTGTCGAGCCAGAATCAATCAACGAAAACAAAGATAAGGGGTGTAACACAAAATTACATGCGATCACATCTGTCTCATTCTTAGCCTCACGTTGTGCATAAACTCTAGCCGGTCCACCTCCCTCGGGCTGTACCACGACAACATGAGCCACATTCCTCTGACCATCATTCCTCGGCAGGAAGTTACCTCGGCCGCGCCCATGACCTCTCTGATACTCAGTAGCTCTAGCAGGTGCCTGACCTTCCCTAGCCAGATGAGGACACTCACGCCTCAAATATGCCTGAGACCCACAGTTCCAACAAGCACGAAAAGTACCCCCAACACTCTCCGGAATGGTTCCTCCCACATCTAGCACACTCGGGTGTGCGAGCAACAAAACCTCGACCCTGATGGCCTCGTCCCATGTTACCACCTCCATGCCTAAAGTCCGGTTGGTGCCTTCTATCCTTGTGCCTCTTGTTACGGTCCCGCTCCCACTCGGCAGACCTTTTTCCTGAACTGGATCCACCCGATCGAGCAGCCAAACTTAGACTTTGCTCAATGTCCTTGGTCCTTGAGAACAAGACATCGAACTCATTGTAATCAGAAGCAAGCATGTAGGTCTTCACCTATGTGACCAACCCGTAACAGAACTGTTCACACCTTTCCCTCTCAGTGGGAACCAACTCTGAAGCATACTAACTCAAGCGCACAAATTGTACCTCATACTCGGATACGAACATAATGCCTTGCACCAAAGCCATGAACTCCCTCTTTTTCTCGTCCTGATAACGAACACCAAGATACTTCTTGCAGAACTGTAAAGCGTCCAAAAGTTCTATATTTCATGCACATTCTATCTCATATTATTGTTGTTTTCAAGTGCATTTTAGGCATAATTAGGTCATGCATTGCATAAATACAATATTTTTTTTTGTTTTTCCATGCTTTTATTGAATATTTGTTATTTGGTAAAGTAAAGATGTTGTTTTAGTGTAGATTTAGTTTTCCAGGGGTAGAAGCTATTAGAAGGAGAGTAGACTGGAGGAGAAGATGATGAGGCAGCAGACCAGGGAGCTGTACTAAACCAGTTCCACACAGAGGGAGCCACTACAGAGGACCTGCTACCACCATACATGTCGCACAGGGCAGCAAAGTGAGTTTGCCGCCCAGGACAGTAAAGTGAGCCTGCCACCCAGGACAGCAAAGTGAGTCTACCGCCCAGGGTAGAAAAGTGAGGAGTGGGTAAATTGGAGTACAATCGACAGAGCAGAAAATCTGGATTCTAACGATGACGTCCACTCAATTTTTTGAAGCTTGGAGCAGCAGACAGAGCCACCGGAGGAGAAGAACGAGCTTACTTGTGGAACAAGGCAACGGGAAAAGAAGTTCATATTCAACTCAAAGAAGTCAGATTTTAAAGCTGCATTTAATGTAAAAGCTTTTTGAGGACTTCTACTCCAAGAAGGACTTAGACTAGACCTTTTCCTATATAAACCTCATGTATTTAGCAAATCAAAACGGAGATCTTAGGTTTTCTTTAGGCATAGCTTAGGTTTTCTTGCCGCCGACATGTTCTAAATTTCTCTTGGGTTTGGGTTATGTTGTAATTAGTTGTGAGAACGGTTGTTTAGGTTTTCAAGTTTGTTTTTGCAATAAAATACTTTGAGTTTGCTTAATTCATGTGCTTCACTTCTTCAATTAGTTCCAAAAGTCCAGTTGAGGAAATCCATTTTTCAGGAACGAGAGTGTCAAACTCACAAAAGAATTAAGTATGGTCTCATCATGAAGAAGTGTTGACTAATTCGGCTTAGACATAAGTTAGAATTTCAGCGGCTAAAAGGAGCAACCAAACGTTGACTTCCTGTGTTAGGTTTACACTGAGATTTCTAGGTATTGCCTACATCATGCAGCAACAGAATCCTAGCCTAGACATAGGTAGGATCACTTCAGAATTGCTTCGACGAACTTGGAGTATCTGCCAGACTTGCCGCCGGGACTTCTCTCCATCTCACCTGCCAGGACAGTGAAAGTTGCAAGAGTAGAGTTTCGTCGTGGCATCGAAAGTTGTCGCCGCCTCAATCTGCCATTACCCGCTGAGGCAGCAGATCGTGGCAACTCAAAACAACTTGACCTATTCAACGTAGTTTCACACTAAGCAGCAGCATAACCCTACCCTCTCTATCAATCTGATTACTTCCTTTTATTACTTGTGTTTTATTTTACTTTTCTTCTCAAACAACCATCTTACTTGTGCATTTACTTTATATGTGCAGGAACAACAAGTCAAACCAAGCTGTCCAATCCCTGTGGTATATGATATCTTATATACTATAGTTTAACAGGAGTGTGCACTTGCGCTCATAAAAAGAGAAAACCCAAACGCTCTATAGGAATGCACTACGAAAGAATTCCCAAGTAACCTCGGCCTTGGGCATACCTGAGATAACTGTGGTCCACCAAGCATATGTATCTCCTTGAAGCAACTAGACAATACAACCCAACTTACGAGTGTCCAAGCACTCAATCTGACCCAAGATGC
This sequence comes from Hibiscus trionum, assembly GCA_030270665.1. Classification (NCBI taxonomy): domain Eukaryota; kingdom Viridiplantae; phylum Streptophyta; class Magnoliopsida; order Malvales; family Malvaceae; genus Hibiscus; species Hibiscus trionum. The sequence continues at coordinate 15,013 of BSYR01000038.1, forward strand.
GAGTAGTACTCTCAAGCCATGCCTCTAAACCCTCGAGAGACATACCACGAAACTCGACTCTGCCTAGGCTACGAAGTCGCTCAAGGGGCAAACCTGTCCCCGCACCGTTAGGTGGTGCTGTAGCATGAAGACCAGCAACAGTCGTCTGAAAAGCTCCGGCTAAAGTCTAAAGTAACCGGGCCATATCCACACCAGCCTGACCCTTTCCAACTTGAGGCCCATTACCATCACCTCCAACATTGGCACCCGTCTGAGGTGCATTATCTCCGACATTTGCCTCATTACCATCGAGAGGAAGAGCCGTATTCCCGGGTGCCTGGTCACCCGCTCCAGGCCGTCCTCTCGGTCTCACCATAACAAATAGAAAATCTAAACAATAAACACATTTAACGAGATAAATATTGGGTCAGTAAAGGCAGGGATCCGTGTGTTAAGCTCTTTTAATTCAAAACCACTTTTCCATAATAATACCTAGCAATGGGAATACTTAACCAACTTCCAAACATCAACTGGAACACAAGGTCATGCTCACAAACACCGTGCAAATTAGACAAACATACACAGAAACAACTTACATGACTTACCTTCCCGAGGAAACCTCGTAACCGAGGCTTTGATACCACCAAATTTAACCCCCTCGACCCGGTCTAGCCGTGATACTGAATTGGGAGAGTTACACGGGGATAATCAGAGAAAAATCTGAGAATTTACCTCCGATTAACAACCCAAAATTAAAAGTTATATTGTCTAAATGCAATTTAACGGTCCTATGGTGTTAAGGGTCACAGCGGGAGAACAACGACTCAATCGGATGTCCAATAAGAGCTAAGCAGTCACAAAGGACCATTTTGTAAAAACACACCAAAACAGGGGTAAAAGGGTAATTTAACTTTACCGAATAGTTGTTTAGTCATATTTCAAGCACACGAGGCAAGACCAACACAAACGAGATATTTAAACTCACTTAGGAAGCATACAAATATTAGGGACCAAAACATAACATTTGAGAACCTTCAAAGATGCCTTTTAACCACTTTAACTGCCTATGTTTCGAAACATGGGTTACCTATTTCGAAACGTGGGCTCTCAGCAAAATGAAAAAATAGGTTGTTTTGAAACGCTCCTCTTGGTTTCGAAACGGAAGTCTCCAGAGGCAAAACATACCGAAACATCACCACCCCCGTTCCGATAAAGGTGCCCCAAAGGCCTATCCGTTCCGAAACCATACCAAATGTTCTGAAATGCCTGGGCACATATTGGCTCGAAAATGCATTTTGGCATCCCTAAACATTCCCAAACTTACCCCAAAAGACCATAAACCACATGGCAACATATCAAGCAAACATTCTAGAGGCAAAACGCCCTAAAAACAGGCTTCAAGAAAGCATACACGCAAATATGCATTTCAACCTCAAAAGCTCATACGAACACCTTAACTCAAAAACACCAACAAGCCAAAATACATGTCAATTAACCAAAGGCCATAACAAGCCTCAACATAGCATGGTATCAACATTTAAAACATGTAGCAAAAGGTCTAACACATGGGAGTTTACAACAACCTCCCTAACCATAAAAGCAAGTATTCCCATTGCTAAATCATTATTACAACTTAAAAACCATACTTGAACTTAAGCTACGATCACCGGAGCCTTTCCCTCTCCTTTTTTTGCTTCCCGTAACACTAACGATCTGCATTGTTGGAAAGGAGCGCGTAAGCATAAAAGCTTAGTGAGCGGTGCTCAAAACCATAACAACAACAATACAGTTTTTAGATAAAACCATTTATACTTTAAAAGCAAAACCACAAATATGAACTCCATCAACACGATTATCAACAAGCTATCATATGCTTGGCATCTTACATCAAGCAATGCAACAACATAAACTACAAGGCATGATTCTCAACATCAACACGATAACATTCAACTTTCCAATACAATAGTATAATGGCAATTATGTTTACATTACTCGGATACACGGATTGGACTCGATGACATCTTACATCACCGATGTCTACTAGTAAAGCTTCCGGTGGAATCTTACATCACAGTACTCCTCCCTAATGGCATCTTACATCACTAGGGCCACGTACGAATTTTACAAGTGCACTCTAATCATATGGTCGACAAATTATACTCGGTAAGACTCACATATTTGCCAATACTCAACCATCACATAAACCAACAAAGAAATACCACATTCATAAATCGATTTCAAGCAATCGTCTAATATCAACAAAGCATAACAAGCTTAAAAGGGAATTTCTGTAAAATTAAAACGTGAACTTTAAATACTTACTCTTGAGCTTAGGTTGGCCTTTCAAGCTTAACCTAAACTCTCAAAACATTGCCACTCACCAATAGGACCCAAACAATAACCGAAACACCAATTCAAGCCTCCGAACTATCCGGTCTCGCGTCCAAAGGACCCAAAATCATTTCCCCTAGTTCTATCCAATCCAAAATGATGCATTAAACCCAAATCAAGCCCCTAAACTTGCAACAACACAGAAACTCATCATTCATCATCAAAACCGAATTAATTCACACCCGGAACACTTGGAAACACCATCAAAATATCCCAAACAAACTAGCAGCCAAAAACCAACAAATTTACCATGAAAACTACTCCTTTAAACTTCCAAAACACTTACCCAAGGTCTAGGAACCATCAGCCCAAGATTCCACACAAGAGCAACCCAAAAACTCACATTTTCAACTCCAAAAACCCTTCCTTTTTACTAGTTTCGGTTTTTCTACCTTTAGCCACTATTTTAGCATTTTTAGAACACCAAAACAAGATTAAAAACACCCTTAAACATGGCATCAAACTACCTGAAAAGTGTCCACAATTTTTATATTTCATGCACATTCCATCTCATTTTATTATTGTTTGTGAGTACATCTTAGGCATAATTAGGACCATACATTGCATTTACAGTATTTCTTTGCTTTGCCATGTTTTTATAGATTATCTTTTATTTGGTAAAGAAAGGTACTGTTTTAGTGTACTTTTGGTTTTAGGTACTAAAGGCTGACAGAGGGAAAGAGGAGCTGAGGATGTGATGCTGAGGCAACGAATCAGGGAGCTGTACTAATGCAGTTCCAAACAGAAACAGCAGATGCCGAGTAGCTGCCGCTGCCCACCTTGCCGCCCAAGACAGCAGACTATGGACTTGAAGAACCAGAGTGCGATCTGTAGAGCAGAAAATCCTGATTCTATTGGTGTTGTCCATTCTATTTTTCGATGTCTGTAGCAGCGTGCAGAGCTGCCAAAGTTAAATCTCGAGATTGCTTGCGGAACAAGGCAACGTGATAAAGTCCACATTCAACTTAAAGAAGTCAGAGTTTAAAGTCACATTTAATGTGGAAAGCTACTTTGAAGACTTCTACTTCAAGAATGACTAGACCTAGCTAATGCCTATATATACTCATTTAATTCTAATTCAAAACAACGAAGGTTTTCCTTAGGCATAATTTAGGTTTTCTTGTCGCCTTCATGTTCTAATTCTCCCTTTGGGTTTGGGTTATGTTGTAATTAGTTGTGACAACGGTTGTTTAGGTTTTCAAGTTTGTTTTTGCAATAAAATACTCTTTGTTTGCTTAATTCATGTGCTTCACTTCCTTCAATTAGTTCCAAAAGTCCAGTTGAGGAAATCCATTTGTCGGGCACGAGAGTGTCAAACTCATGAAAGAGTTAAGTATGGTCTCATCATGACGAGGTGTTGACTAATTCGGCTTAGACATAAGTTAGAATTTCAGCGGCTAAAAGGAGCAACCAAACATTGACTGCATGTGTTAGGTTTACGCCGAACTTGGAGTATCTGCCAGACTTGCCGCCGGGACTTCTCTCCATCTCACCTACCGGGACAGCGAAAGTTGCAAGAGAAGAGTTTCGTCGTGGCAGCGAAAGTTGTCGCCGCCCCAATCCTCTAATTTTCGCCGAGGCAGCAGATCGTGGCAGCGCAAAACAACTTTACCTATTCAACGTAGTTTCACACTAAGCAGCAGCATAACCTTGCTCTCTCTATCAATCTGATCACTTCCTTTATTATTACTTGTGTTTTTATTTTATTTTTCTCAAACAACCACCTTAGTTGTGCATTTACTTTTCTTGTGCAGGAACAACAATTCGAACCAAGTTGTCCAGTCCCTACGGGAGAGGATATTTTATATACTATAACTTGACAGGAGTGTGCACTTGCGCTCAATAATAGAGAACACCCAAACGGTCTACAAGTTTTTGGCGCCGTTGTCGGGGATTGGTAACAGCGAATTTCGTCTTTAATTTCTGCACTTTTATTTCTTTACTTTTTATTTTATTATTATTTTTAATCGGAAAAAAAAGAATTTTACAGTTTACTTTGCTAGTGTATGACCAGGGCGAATCCAAAAGGAGAAATTCTCTTCTACGACGATATCGAACGTAGAGCAAGGGAGCTCAAGAAGGATATTAGAGTAACCCTGGTAAAAACCAAAGAGGAAAAAGACAAAGCAAAGGTAAACAAGGACCCACCCAACGATGTTGTGAATGGCAAGGATGGGCAGCAAGACACGCCGCTCAGAGAACAGCAAGTTCCGCCCAGGTAGCCCCAGAATGTTTGAACCACTAGAGATTATCTGGAACATGACTTCAGAGGGTTTGATCCGACAGTAACGGAACCTGAGATTGAGGTAGATCACTTCGAGTTGAAGCCTGTTATGTTTAATATGATCAACACGTTAGGGCAATTTGGAGGGACTGCCACAGAAGATGCTCGACAGCACTGGAGAGGATTCCTAGACATCTGCAGAGCATTCAAAATACACGGGGTCCATCAGGACGTACTGAGGTTGAGACTATTTCCCTATTCACTAAGGGATAGGGCAAAACAATGGTTAAACAACCAGCTAGCGGGGTCGTTCAATACATAGACATAGATGTGTAAAGATTTTCTGGATCGATTCAACCCGTCCAATGTCACGGACAGACTACGAAACGAGATAACAGCCTTCTGACAAGAGGATGATGAGCCGATGTATGAAGCATGGGAGTGGTACAAACAGATGCTCAACAGATGTTGAACAACTGCCCGACCCGAACCGAGAAGATTACACAAGGAAAACTGAAGTCAACTCGTTAAAGTCAACCTCGATTAACGACCCTTTTTTCTTTTTATCTTTTCTAGATGCACATTATTATTCTATATGATTAGCAATTTGGTTTAGCGAAAGCGACACTGCGAACGGAACTCAATTAAGGGTCCAATTGCATTCAATCGTATTTTAGGGACTATAATGTAAATTTCTAGAATTATAAGGACTAAACAAGTTTTTAAGTTACCAATCCAAAATTAATCATATTACATGACAGCATGTCAAATCGAATCTTAAACAGATCATCCAAACTCATTTAATTAAACATTCAACATACATGGACCATAACGTAAGAAAACAGAAACCTGAAACAATTCAAATTCAAATCCAACGGTCAGGTGTTTCGAAACAAAAGACATTGTATCGGAACGGTCGTTTCAGAACTAGGTTGACCGTTTCGATACGCGGGTGTGTTCCGAAACTCGTTTTAAAACCACACTTTCCAGTAGCAAAATGTTTCGGAACGTTCTCACTCGTTCCAAAACCCCATGACCATTCCAGGCCACCGTTTCGAAACAGTTAAGGGTGTTCCAAAATGCCTTGCCCTGCAACTTCTCAAAATGTTGGTTTTACTCAACTAATCACCTCCAGAATCATTCAAGAACATGCCACATCACACATACAACATGTAAACACATCAAAGACCAATAACATGAAGCACAAGCTAAAACATAGCATCATTCATGCAAGCATTAAGTCTATAGGCATGCTTCCTAGTCTTCAAAACCATAAAAAAGCTAAAAGCCACATTCAAGCACAAATTAACCCTCAAAGTGTTTAACATCACCAAATACTAACAATAGTAGAAATCCCTCCCATTGCCTCTTATTACACCAAGATGATACTGCATACTTTGCTTAATCAAAAGCTTGGATTCCACTTGCTGTCGGGCTGCCTCGAATGCTCAATTTTTTGCATTGATGAAACAAATGAGCGTAAGCATAAAGCTTAGTGAGGATCGCTAAAAGCAACATTCATCAATGCATTTCATAAAACCATTGCATCATCAAAACTCATGCCTTTTCTAAAAACATGCTCTTTTAAGCATCAATGCACTTTTCAAGCCACGTGCTTTTATCATCATAATAAAAACAACAAATAATATTTTGCTCATGCTTAAACCAAGCATCACATGCATTCTAGCATAATCCACAAGCATCTCATGCTTAAATCATTAATCAACAACATTATATTGGCTTGCAAGTGATCCCTTCTCAATGGTACCAAAACCAACACAAATGACAAAATCGGATACACGGATTAAAAGCGTTGTCCCACATGCTTCATACACACTACCGGACTACACAAGGCTCACACACGAGAGCAACCCTCCATCGTTGTGACACTCGTGGCGGAGTATAACGGTACAATCACAACCCCTCAACACCACTCATTGGTAGTTGTATAATTCCACTAACGAGAGCACAAGACACATAACACAAGATCCACACACGGGATTAACAACCTCCGTTGTGATCTTAACCTCAATCGTTAGGGTAATTGGATGGAGTATACGGTACAATCACAACCCCTCGACATCCAAGGCGAATTTATTCACGGTGCATCCAATCCTATAGCTGGCTAACTATATCCGATTAAAGTAAACAAAAACCATTTTCATCACTTGCCAATATAATCATTTAACAACAACATTCCACTGTTTTACAAGCATAAACATAATGCCATTTTCACAAGCATAAACATGCTTAATATCATATGTACAAATTACATAAATCCAAGGATCACTTACCATGTGCATCCTTAACAAAATGGCATTTAAACTAGCAACCATAATGCTCTAAAACAGTAAATAAATCATATTCAACTCAGGTGCATTTTCAACAAAACATAGCATATTTACGAGATAGACTTTCGAACCACTTACTCTTGAGTTTAGCTAAGTGTTTCAAACTTACATTAAGCTCCCAAGATCACGCTCAAAGCGTTACAAAGCTGGAAAATCCATTTCCACTCACCGATACACAAAATCTCGTTTGCCGACACGAAAATCACCCTTCCGGAGCCTCCAAAATCACCTTGTTTGCTCCCAGATAAAGATCCCCTGTTTTCACATCATCAAAACAGAGATCTAAATGCATTAAAATGCATTTCAACACCAGCAACTAACACAAACTCGCAGCTCACCCAAACTACACCAATTTACCCATCCGAAACAACCTAAAACTCAATTGATTGCTCCCAAAACAAAGCTCAGCCAATATACTTCACTTCCAACCATTTATAAACATCAAATCACATCTAAAAACAACCTAAACCCATCCTTATACCACCAACAAGCATAAATCCACCATTTCACCTCAAAAACTCACTTAAAACTATCAAGAAACTCAAGGATTTTGGGATCTATATTATCAAAACCTCATTTCAACATAATAACCAACTTGAAACTCAATTAAAATTAATCCAAAACAGAGCTTAACAAAGCAAATCCGAAAATCAAGATTTTAATCATATTTGTACAAGATTTTGATCTCAAATCAAAACTATAATGAAAACTCAACCAAAAACATTAATTAGAAGCCAAAAATCTTAGGAATTTCAATAAAGAACCTTGATTAGAGGTTGAGAATGGGATTTACCTCCAATCCTTGCTTTCCTCAATGAATGACAAGTTTTTGCTTCACAAGACTTGAAGAATTTAGGAAGAATTCTTTGAAATGAGTAAGAAATCAAGAAGAGAGTGTTTGAGAGAAAAGAAATTTGGAGAAAATGAGTTAAAATGGTGTTTGGCTGAAAAATGAGAAGAGAAAGGTAGTTACGTGATGAAATCTCACTAACTAACTACCTAATTAATTAAATAAAATAAAAGCCAATTAAAACTATTTAATTAAAAATCATTTCAAACACATGTCATATTAAGGAAAGGCTAAATTGTCATAAAGCTCCCTAAAGATTCTAAGATTTTGGCTTCTCCTTTAAAAATTGCATTTTCCACAGTTTTAAAACTTTACAATTTGGTCACTACCCAAAATGTACCACTTCCGAAACTCTTTTTGTAAAATTGATTTAACCAACCTCTTAAACATATTTTTAGAGGATTTTAGCAACTTTTACCACATTTTTATCCTATCCCGATCTTTGATTTCCTTAAATCACCTTACGCGATTCTAACCGTTTTCGACCGGTCCGGTCCGATGTCCAAAACATCCAGGCCCAAAATCAGGGGGTTACAGTTTATGAGGCAAAGGTTGTGAAGCTGTTCTGTGATGAGTGTGGGGGCAACCATGATTCCTCTGACTGCACCGCATCTGCCAACTTTATGTGAGGAAACGAGAGGAACAACAGACCTGCCCAGAACACATACAACCCCGGATGGAAGAACCATCCCAAATTCTCCTGGAGCAAGCCAAAGACTGCTACAAACTCACAACAGCAACATGGAGATTATCAGCAGTACCTGTCACGACAGCTGCTTCAACAGCAACAAAATACGAACACTTCTTTCTTAGAATCTACCCTGCATACTTTCATATCCTGTACTAATGATTTTATTTCTAATACGAATAAATTTATTGACAAAACTAAATCTTTCATGTGCAGGACGGAAACTAGGATGAACAACCAAGAAGCAGCGATAAAAAATCTGGAGACTCAATTCGGAAAGTTTGCTCATGTTATCAATACTAGGTCAATGGGTGGATTACCTAGTGACACTGAAATCACGAAAGGGAAATCCCATGAATAGTGCAAAGCTATAACACCCAGAAGTGGGATAGCACTACAGGACCCATCCATGCCTACTGCAAGAGAAACAACACCTACCGATCCGTTCAAGCCCCCGAACAACCTGTCGCAGTAGCACCAGATGCAGCAACAAGGAAACAGAACAAGAACTGACAGATGACACCAGGAATGAACAGTCAGATTCTGAACCAGTTACCTCTTCCCAGGATAGGATACCCCTCAAAGAAAAAACTGGCGGCCCAACACCTCCACCACCATTTCCACAAAGATTGAAAAAACGGAAACAGGATATGCAGTATAAAAAATTCTTGGACGTTCTAAAGCAAGTCAAAATCAATCTTCCACTGGTAGACGACCAATAAGTAAAATTGAATGTCTTCCAATCCATGAGGCAAGCTGATGATCCGGAAGAATGCCAGCTAATGGAAGCCATCTCAGAGTTCAACTTTGTAGTCAACAAACCCTGCCTACAGCAAGACTGCCCGGGCAGAGACCTCGACAGCTGTTTCGGCAGCCATCTAGAAACCTGCCCAGGAGATGAACAACGCAATGAGTGGACATAGCAGGAATTGGAGGAACATGAAGAAGCATATTGGACATCAAACAGGCCAAGTAAGTACTTTGAACCACTGAATTACACAGAAAAGAGGGGCAAAATGTTCAAACCATCCACCAAATAACCTCTCACTCTTGAGTTAAAAGCCTTACCTGCACAACTTACGTATGTTTTCCTGGGACCTAATGATACACTGCCAGTAATAATTTCTTCCAAGTTGCAGCCTAGACAGGAACAACAACTGACAGCACTGCTGCGGCAGCATAAGAAGGCAATAGGTTGGACCATTGCATATATAAAGGGAATAAGCCCGGCCATTTACATGCACAAAATCCAGCTCGAGCAGGACCAAAAGCCAACTGTAGATGCCCAGAGGAGGTTAAACGATGCCATGAGAGAAGTTGTCAAAAAGGAGATCATCAAATGGTTAGGCACTGGTATTATCTATCCTATCTCGGACAGCAAATGGGTAAGCCTGGTACAATGTGTGCCAAAGAAAGGTGGCATAACTGTTGTAAGCAATGACAATAATGAGTTAATACCAACTAGAACAGTAACTGGTTGGAGAATATGCATGGATTACCGCAAGTTAAATAAAGGAACAGAAAAGATCATTTTCTATTACCTTTTATTGATCAAATGCTTGACCGCCTTGCTGGCAAACCTTTCTATTGCTTTTTGGATGGATATTCAGGTTATAACCAGATCGCCATCGCATCGGAGGACCAGGACAAAACAACATTCACCTGCCCATATGGCATTTATGCTTTTCGAAGAATGTCGTTCGGTTTATGCAACGCCCCTGCCACATTCCAGCGATGCATGATGGCTATCTTCTCCGACATGATAGAAGACTTCATGGAAATATTTATGGAAGACTTCTATGTCTTCGTTAGCAGCTTCGACAGCTGCCTCGGCAACATTGAAAAAGTACTCATCAGGTGCGAGGAAACAGACCTGGTACTAAAATAGAAAAAATGCCACTTTATGGTCAACGAAGGCATAGTCCTAGGGCATAAAATTTCTGCACAAGGAATAGAAGTAGATAGAGCCAATATTGAAGTGATTGCCAACTTGTCACCGCCGACCGATGTCAAGGGCATTCAGAGTTTCATGGGACACGTAAGTTTTTATCGTAGATTCATTGAGAATTTTTCTAAAATCTCTAAACTGTTGTGTACTTTGCTGGAACAGGACAAACCGTTCAACTTCGGTGAGGCATGCCAGAAGGCATTCAAAACCTTAAAGGAAAAGCTAGTGAAAGCACCTGTGGTAATTCCCCCCCCCCCCCGATTGGAGTCAACCCTTTGAGCTCATGTGTGATGACAGTGATACTATCGTCGATGCTGCCTTAGGACAGCGTAGAGAAAAAATCTTTGTAATCTATTATGCTAGCAAGACACTAAATCCTACCCAAACCAACTACAACACTACAGAGAAAGAGTTACTAGCAGTAGTGTTCGCCTTCGATAAGTTTCGGCCGTACCTTATTGGTACAAAGGTGATAGTTCACACCAATCATTCAGCCTTGAGGTACCTGTTCGCCAAGAAGGATGCAAAGCCTCGCCTGATCCGTTGGATCCTGCTACTGCAAGAGTTTGACCTGGAAATTTGAGACAGGAAGGGCACAGAAAATCAAGTGGCGGACCATCTCTCTCAGCTTGAAAACGAACAAGAAAAGACCTCCAACAGCAAAATTTAGGATGCATTCCCTGATGAACAGTTGCTACTAGCCTCTGCTTTAGTAGCCGCCTTGGAAGCTGAAGGCATTTCACTTGCCGCCCACGAAGAGGTCGCGACAACAGCATTGACAGACACACCCTGGTACGCAGATATTGTGAATTATTTAGTATCTGGTGTTTTACCCTATGAACTTAACTTTCAAGGAAATGAACGATTCCAACATGATGCTAAGCATTATTTTTGGGACGAGCCTTTCTTGTTCAAAAACTATGCATACCAGGTTATCAGACGATACGTCCCAGAGGATGAACAGCAAGCCATATTATCACAGTGCCACACAACACCATATAGAGGCCATTTTGGAGGGCAGCGCACGGCAGCAAAAGTGCTCCAATCAGGTTTCTTCGGGCTGACATTGCATAAAGACGCCCAAACATTCTACAAACAGTATGACAGCTGCCAACGAACAAGAAACATATCGAGAATGAACCAAATGCCCCTACAAACAATCTTGGAAGTTGAGTTATTCGATGTTTGGGGGATAGATTTTATGGGACCATTCCCATCTTCGTGTGGTAAGACGTACATCCTTCTAGCAGTGGATTATGTTTCCAAGTGGGTAGAAGCCATTGCCACCCCTCACAATGATGCAAAGACCGTCCATAGGTTCTTACAGAAGAACATCTTCACAAGGTTCGGAGTTCCAAGAGCAATCATTAGTGACGAGGGCACCTATTTCGATAACAAAATGATTGCCAAGGCACTCCAAAAAGTTGGTGTCAAGTATAAAATTGTCGCGGTATATCATCCACAAACAAATGGGCAGACAGAAATTTTGAACAGGGAAGTCAAGACCATCTTGGAAAAAGTTGTGAACCCAAGTAGGAAAGATTGGTTGTTGAAATAAAATGATGCTCTTTGGGCATACCGGATAGCATACAAAACACCACTCGGGATGTCCCCATATCGTCTAGTATACGGAAAGGCCTACCACCTCCCTGTCAAAATAGAACACAAGGCGTATTGGGTAGTCAAGGCAGTGAACATGGACTGGAAATAGGCTGGCGAAAAGAGACTCCTGAATCTGATAGAAATGGAGGAATTCTGGCATGAGGCATACGAGAACGCCAAGTTGTACAAGGAAAAAGTCAAAAAATGACACGACAGCAAGATTCAACAGCGGCAGTTCCTGCCCGGGCAGCAAGTGCTGTTGTTAAATTCCCACCTCAAGTTATTTCCTGAGATGTTAAAATCCAGATGATCAGGACCATTCGAAGTAGTCCAAGCCTTCCCACATGGTGTCGTGACAGTAAAACCAGTAAATGGAGAGACAGAGATCAAAGTTAACATGCAACGATTAAAGCACTATACAGGAGATTCTGTCCTCAAAGAACAGAAAGAATTCACATTGGGGAACACCCACCCCAGTATGATATAATTTTATCTTTTCCATATCTTTACCGCTTTAGTAGGAATAGTTTTTTAGGACTAGGTTTTATCTTTTTCATTTTCTTTATTATTTATTCCCATCTCACAATTAATCATGCAGGTCCAAACCCTTAAAAATCAAGACCGCTAAGCACAGAAAAGGGCAGCAATGCTAAACCGGCTGCCGTAACCTACAGATGACAACAGACATCTAACTAAGCCTAAGTTTTCTTCCCTTTTTCTTGCCTTTATTTTTCTTTTTATTTTATTTTTCTGTTTTATTTAGTGCATTTAGGGTAATGCCCATCTCGAGTTTGGGGGAGATAGCTCTCACATCTTTTGTCTAGGCATACTTAGTAGCATACATGATGCATTGTACTTGCCTTAGTAATAATCGGAACAGAAAAATTTGTTATATAATTTATGCCTATGATAGTTAGCCGATTACTTATTTTTCGCACCAATAATAAATTGAACTTAATATGGGAAAAGCATGAAAAATGACTTAGAATTTTTTTTAATTTCCAAAACTATTAAACACTACTGTTACTTGCTAAAATTGTTAGAATATCTAATGAACATTGCCTGCTTGTTTTTAGAATTCTTTTCAAAGTTCTAACAATGATTGTAGGTAGCCGCCGAGGCAGAAAAGATAAGAAAAATACAGCACTGCCACGACAGCAGAAGTAAAAACAAAGAACATTGTTGTTTACCCTAGAGGTGCCCGCAACTGGCTCTAGGAAGAATCATGTGCGAGGACACTCTGCTGCTATCAAATTCTATGAATCTAAAAGTTTTGAAGTGAAGGACAAATTAGCATGAGTGAATGAAAGTCTTCACGGGATGACTCTACTCCATGGGTTCGGGGTTTTGTAGTTTGCTCCTATCTTAATTTCAGACCTAGAAAAGTAGTTGTGATAATCTGAAGCCCTCATTGCCATGATTAAAATATTGTGCTTAACTGTGCTACCTCAGCAGCAACCTTATATATCATAACAGTATCTTTGTTTATTTAGTTATTCTGCATATTTAGCCTCTATACAGTCATGCACACACTGCACTGGCATTAGAAATTAATTCTGAGTTATTTTCTTGCTAAGTTCCCTTTACTAATCTAATATATGTGCTACGGCCTTGAGGTATGAAATCAAGATGAAAATCATGTTTTTCTTTCTGGTTATTATAAGGGCAAGTATGTTAGGTTGCATTGCTTGAGGACAAGCAATAGTCTGAGTTTGGGGGTGTGTAAAGTGTCCACAAGTTCTATATTTCATGCACATTCCATCTCATATTATTGCTGTTTTGAGTACATCGTAGGCATAATTAGGACCATGCATTGCATTTTACAGTATTTCTTTGTTTTGCCATGTTTTTATAGATTATCTTTTATTTGGTGAAGAAAGGTACTGTTTTAGTGTACTTTTGGTTTTAGGTACTAAATGCTGACAGAGGGAAAGAGGAGCTGAGGATGTGATGTTGAGGCAGCGAATCAGGGAGTTGTACCGATGCAGTTCCAAACAGAAATAGCAGCTACCGAGTAACTGTCGCTGCCCACATTGTCGCCCAAGACAGCAGACTATGGACTTGGAGAACCGAAGTGTGATCTATAGAGTAGAAAATCTTGATTCTATCGGTGGTATCCACTCAATTTTTCTACGTCTATAGCAGCGTGCAGAGCCACCGAATTTAAATCTCGAGATTGCTTGCGGAACAAGGCAACGTGATAAAGTCCAGATTCAACTCAAAGAAGTCAGAGTTTAATGTCACATTTAATGTGGAAAGCTACTTTGAAGACTTATACTTCAAGAAGAACTAGACCTAGCTAATGCCTATATATACTCATTGTAATTCTATAACGCCCTGGTTTTGGGCCTAGATGTTTTAGACATCGGATCGGGCCGGTCGGGAACGGTTCGAATCTTTTTTAGTGGTTCAGGGAGATCAAGGTTCGGGATAGGATAAAAATGTGGCAAAATTGTTAAAATCCTCTAAAATCATGTTTAAGTGGCTGGTCAAATCAATTTTACAAAATGGGTTTTGGAAGTGGTACATTTTGGGCGGTGACCAAAATTTAAAGTTTTAAAACTGTGGAAAATGCAATTTTCAAAAGGAGAGTCAAAATCTTAGAATCTTTAGAGAGCTTTTGTGCAATTTGGCCTTTCCTCAATTTGACATGTGATTTAAGTGAATTTTAAAATAATTGATTGAAAAGGGATTTTATTTATTTAATTAATAAATTAGTAAATTGAGAAGTTTCATTTTACGTAACTATTTTTTCAACCCTCATTTCAGCAAAACACTTTCTAAAAGACTTTTCTCCAGAATTCTTTTCCCTCAAACACTCTTACTTTGATCTCATAACCATTTTAAAGATTTCTCTTCAATTTCTTCAAGATTTGTGAAGCAAAAACTTGTCAATCATTGAGGAAAGCAAGGAGTGGAGGTAAATCACGTTCTAAACCTCTAATTAAGGTTCTTTATTGAAATTCCCAAGATTATTGACTCTCAATTGTTTTTTTAATTGAGTTTTGATTATAGTTTTGATTTAAGATCAAAATCTTGCAAAATAAAGGTTTAATTCTTGATTTTCGGAGTGTTGTTGATGAGCTCTATTTTAGATGGATTATAATTGAGTTTTAGGATGATTATGATGTTGACAGAGTGTTTTAATGATATAGATCCCGAAATCCTTGAGATCCTTGAGTTTTATGATAGTTTTAGTTGAGTTTTTGAAGTGATTTGTTGGTTATATGATTGCTTGAGGTATAAGGAAGGGTTTAGGTTGTTTGTAGGTGTAATTTGATGAATATTAATGGTTGGAAGTGATGATTGTTGGTTGGGCTTGGTTTAGGAGGCAATCGAATGAGTTTTCGGTTGTTTCGGATGGGTAAATTGATGTAGTTTCACTGGGCAACGAGTTTGTGTTTAGTTGCTGGAGTTGGAATGTATTTTAATGCATTGGATCTCTATTTTTGATGCTCTAAAAGCAGAGGACATTGATTCGAAAGCAAGCGAAGCAATTTTGGAAGCTTCGGACGAGTGATCTTCGCGCCGATAAGCAAAGTTTCGCGTATTGGTGAGTGGAAAAGAGTTTTCCAGCTTTGAAACGTTTTGAACGTGGTTTTGGGAGCTTAGTGTAAGTTTTGAAACACTTAGCTAAGCTCAAGAGTAAGTAAAGCTAAAGTCTCTCTCGGATTGTGCTATGTTTTGGTTTAAAGTGCACTTGATTTAAATGTGTTTTGATTACTGTTTTAAAGCATGTTTTGAGCAATAATGATGTTGCTAGTTTTAAATTCCATTTTGTTAGAGATGCACATGGTAAGTGATCCTTGAGTTTATATGATTTAAGTAATTGGTTTTAAGCATGTTAATGTTTGTGAAAGTGGCATTGTGGTTTATGCTTGTAAAACAGTGAATTAATGATGATTGATGATTATATTGGCAAGTGATGGTAAATGGTTTTGGTTACTTTAATCGGATATAGTTAGTCGACTATAAGATTGGGTGCACTGTGAATAAAGTCGCCTTGGATGTTGAGGGGTTGTGATTGTGCCGTAAACTCCATCCAAGTACCCTAATGATCGAGGCTAAGATCACAACGGAGGATGGTTTAATCCCGTGTGTGAATCTTGTGGTTTGTGTCCCATGCTCTCGTTAGTAGAATTATACAACTACCGATGAGTGATGTTGAGGGGTTGTGATTGTGCCGTTAAACTCCATCACGGGTGTTAAGGGGTTGTGATTGTGCCATTAAACTCCACCTTGTGTAGCCGGTAGTGTGTATGAAGCGTGTGGGACAACGCTTGTAATCCACGTATCTGATTGTGTCAATTGTGTTGTGTTTTGAATGGTTCTTGTTACTGATCACTTCCGAGCCAATATAATGGTGATGATATAATGAATTAATGATGAATGCTTATTTTGAGAAAGCATGTGATGCTTGAGTTTTATGCTAGAATGCATGTGATGCTTGGTTTAAGCATGAGGAATGGTTTTTGTTGTCGTAATTAATGATGCTATGAGCAAGGGGTTTTGAAATGGGAAATGATGTTTTTAAGTGCATGTTTTAAAGGAAGGCATGTGTATGCAACGAATGATGATTCGATTTTTAAAGCGCATTGATGAATGTTTGGTTTTATAGCGGTCCTCACTAAGCTTTATGCTTACGCTCATTTGTTTCATCAATGCAGAGAATTGGGCATCTTAGGCAGCAAGAAAGCAAGGGGTATCAAAGTGATTTTAGCTAAGCAAAGTATGTGTTTCCACTTTAGTGTAATAAGAGGCAATGGGAGAGATTTCCACTCATGAGTTGCTAGGTGTTATGTGACACTTTGAGCATGTTTAGTTTGAGTTTTGAGATTTGTAAATGGCCTCTAATTGGTTTATGGTTTGCTATTTGGTATTTTGGACATGTTTTGGTTATGTGTACAAGCATGCCCATATTGCTTACAATCTTCATGAATTGCCATGCCTATTGCTTATCTATGGTCGTGTATTGATGCATATATGTTGGTAATGTTTGTTATAACTTGTATGGGTGTTTTGGGTGTGCCTAGTTGATGTTAAATGCTTATTTGTGGCTGTTGGATGAGCATTTCTGGTATGAGTATCGATACTAGGGTTTAGGTATCGATACTCGAAGGCATAATTCAGGCAAATCAACATAGGGGTATCGATACGAATTGCCCGCGTATCGATACGCATGTGCTATCTTTGAAGTGTGTATCGATACGCAAGGAAGGGTACCGATACCCTATCCCAAACTTTGGCTACTACCTTCCCGCGTATCAATACCTGACCGTTAATTTCTGTTAAAAGTATCTTTTAAAGTTCTGAAATGTTACATTTTGGTCCCTGAATGTCGTATGCTCAATTGGATGAGTTTGGATAATTTGATTGTGATGAAAATTGACATTGAAGTATGTTACATGACTAATTAAGGATTGGTAATCTTAAAATTGGATTAACCCCTATAATTTTAAGAAATTACAATTTAGTCCCTAAAAGATAAATGTATGCAATTGAACCCCTAATCGAACTCTGATCGATGTGTCATTTTCTTCTAAGAGTTTTGTTAAACACATAGGACATAATTTGCATCTAGAAAGAAAAAAAGGGGTCGTTAATCGAAGTCGGCTTTAACGAGTTGACTTCGGTTTTCCCCGTGTAATCTTCTTAGTTTGGGTCGGGCGTCTAGGCCGGGCTAAGGGGGTTACAAATTCTAATTCAAAACAACGAAGGTTTTCCTTAGGCATAGTTTAGGTTTTCTTGCTGCCGTCATGTTCTAATTCTCCCTTTGGGTTTGGGTTATGTTGTAATTAGTTGTGAGAACGGTTGTTTAGGTTTTCAAGTTTGTTTTTGCAATAAAATACTCTTGGTTTGCTTAATTCATGTGCTTCACTTCCTTCAATTAGTTCTAAAAGTCTAGTTGAGGAAATCCATTTGTCGAGCACAAGAGTGTCAAACTCACGAAAGAGTTAAGCACGGTCTCATCATGATGAGGTGTTGACTAATTCGGCTTAGACATAAGTTATAATTTCAGCGGCTAAAAGAAGCTACCAAACATTGACTGCATGTGTTAGGTTTATGCTGAGATTGCTAGGTATTACCTACATCACGCAGCAACAAAGTCCTAGCCTAGACATAGGTAGGATCACTTCAGAATTGCTTCGCCAAACTTGGAGTATCTGCCAGACTTGCCGCCGGGACTTCTCTCTATCTCACCTGCCGGGACAGCGAAAGTTGCAAGAGCAGATTTTCGTCGTGGCAGCGAAAGTTGCCACCGCCTCAATTCGCCATTTTCCGCTGAGGTAGCAGATTGTGGCAATGCAAAACAACTTGACCTATTCAACGCAGTTGCACACTAAGAAGCAACATAACCCTGCCATATTTATCAATTTGATCACTTCCTTTATTATTACTTGTGTTTTTATTTTATTTTTCTCAAACAATCACCTTACTTGTGCTTTTACTTTTCTTGTGCAGGAACAACAATTCGAACCAAGCTGTCCAATCCCTATAGGAGACGATATTTTATATACTATAACTTAACATGAGTGTGCACTTGCGCTCAATAATAGAGAACACCCAAACGCTCTACACTACCCAAACGAAAATCCCCTCATTTTCCTCCTTTTCAAACTCAAGGCATTTTGAAATAATTTCAAACAATGGGTTTTAAGGAAAATTAAACTAATAACAAGCTTAAGGAAAGAAAAAATCAAAACAAGGGAGAGCTTACCTTGAAATCTTGTGTAGGTGATGAGCTTACTCCAATGAAATAGTTGAAAATGGTGTATTTTGGGGGAAATAACGTGAAAAGGAGGATGAAGAAGATGGTGATTTTCTTTTTTGAATAAAACCCCTTTTTTTAAAAAAGTTTCCAAAATTCCCCTTTTGCCCTTATTCATTAAAACCCCTTTTTGAGTTTAATAAAAATGTTTTTTCTCAATTAAATTAACCTGAACCAGTTTAACCAAACTCGGTTATCTCCTGGACCCTAAACCCGTGGCGTTACACAAATATAAAACATTTACTTATTACTTACATAATTTATCTATAAAAATATTAAGATGATAGTAAAATTAATTCATCTTAACATATTGAAATTAAAATTTATTATTTATATTAAAACATTAAAATTATATAAAGGTCAAGAGGGATAAATAGTGATTGAAAGTTGAATATGTTTGAATAATTCATTTAATATCTTTTATGATTATTTATGTAAGAACAATAAATATATAATTTATTAGCTTCTATCCAAGCTGCCACATCAATTGGGTAAGTTATCCGGTGGATATATTAAGTTTCTCCAATTTACACACATCTAATAATTCAAAATTAAGGTAAAACTTTTTAGTTTTACATAACCAGACTCTCTCTTTCCATATATGTATTCTTTGAATAAGGCAGATTATTAAGATCCGGATGGAAATCCTCTGCCCCTTTTCGGTGCCCCTACTTATGTCCTCACATTCAAAATTAAGTTTAGGGTTTATGATTTAGGGTTTATGTAGAAATATGTGTTTTGATATAATAATTGAAAAAAAAATTGGACTTAATTGAAAAGAATTTAAAATACTCTTTAAGTCAAAAACAACTTGAAAATAAGTTTGAGGTGTTTTCAAAAGGTTTTGGCAATATTTGAAACGTTTTTAAGTAGCCAAACCAGTGTTTTTAATGTACTTGTTTCGATATAGGCATAATCTGTATCGATACGTTTTGAAACTGCTAGAACCCGTTTCGAAACAAGGTTCACATGTTTCGATACGGATAGGTGTGGTTTCGAAACACCCTTTGTTGTTTCGATACGCCTACGTGGCATACTCCCCAACAGCTATAACCCCCAACGGCTATTTGAATTGCAAGTTGTTTCGATACGACACTAGGCATTTCGGTACGGGCGTTCGGATATGACCCAAAAGTGTTTCAATACGGGCCACTGCATCAGACTCCAACAGCTAGTTTTGAAGAAGGGCGTTTCGATACAGCTACGCGTGTATCGAAATAGACATCACCAAAACTGTATTTATGGTGGGAAATAAAGTCTCCAACGGCTCTAATTCAATCCAGCGGTCCTCAACGGCTACAAACTCAATTGAGGGTATGAAAAGGACCTCCAAGCATCAAGGAAAGGTTAATGCTTCAATTGTCAACAACATTATGATGAGAAAATTGTCTTAGGGACTTAATTGTTAACTCTTTGTATAGACAACACTTGTGAGCCAAAATTGTCATATTTGCTCAAGTGTTTATGATTGGTTGAGTGAGCTTAAGAGTGCAAACTATCTACCTAGTGAGGGATTTCAAGTTTGCTCAAATTTCTCTTGTAAAGAGGGTTTACTCAAGCTTAGGGTTAGAAAGCTTTTAGTGTGTAAAGGTTGCCTCCTTAGCCTAGAAAAGGGGAAGAAACTCAAGAGTGAATTTGGTGAAATCCTTAGTGGGAAGCTAAGGTAGTGGATGTAGGTGCTTGTTAGAAGGCCGAACCACTATAAATCCTTGTGTCCATTGTCTATTTTTCACCTCCTACAAAAATCACCCAAAAATCCAACTTCTCCACCACTTGGCTAACTAAATCGGTTGAAGGAAATCGAGCCTATCAAGCCTAATAGTTTAAGGTTAGGGTTTATGGTTAGAGTTTAAGGAATTTAGGGTAGGGTGTATTTTTAGGGTATAAGGTGTAGGATTCATGATTTAGAATTTAGGGTTAGAACTTGAAATCTAATTTTTTTAATATTTTTTTAATATTAGAGCATATATAGAGGTATCGAAAAGGGGCAGCTAGTTTTATCCATTAAGATCCTACCTAATTTTATTTTTTTCAACCATTTCTATCACTAATAAAAAAATAATTTTTAATATTGGTGCCAATAATAAAAGAATAAATTTGTGTTTGGAAGCAAGATAAGGGTCATATTATAAAAGGAATTGTAAAAGAAGTCTTGCACAATGCCCGTCCCCGCTTCTCTTAAAAACCTATTCGCTGCTGCTCCACGAATCACCGATAAACCTAAAAGAAACGAACGAAACCCATTATAAGAATAAAGAGAATCTCTTGTTTTCTGCTCCAGTTCCAGAGAAAAAAAAGGGTCGTTTGTGTTTTAGGGTTTTTTAAGATGGACCCGAATTTGCTTGATAGTATCATAAGTAGGCTGCTGGGGACGAAGAATGGGAGGACTGTCAAGCAAGTGCAGATGACGGAGGCTGAGATAAAGCACCTTTGTGTTGCCTCCAAAGAGTGCTTTCTTAGTCAGCCTAATCTTCTTGAACTTGAGGCTCCTATCAAGATTTGTGGTAATAATTAGTAATTTAAAGTTTTTATTTTTCTTGTTATGTAAACCTGATTAATGTGTAAATTTATTGATTGTTCGTTGATTTATATTGGGGTATTGTTCGTTACTTCGTTTTTGGGTAATTCTTTTTTTTTTTTTGGTAATCATTGTATGTGTTGATCTTGAATATCGGTGGATGTAAGAAATTGCTAATTTTAATACCCATATTCCTAGCTTCTCATTGCCATAGAGTTATAACCCTTATTTTGAAAGATTATCTTCTTTTGACTTGATGTAAATGTAATAAACATAAAAACAAATAATTAGGAAGATTGTAAAGAGCAGTAAATGTATATTATAGGGCTTTGGACTTAGATTGTTAATTGAATTGTTATTTGCATTTGGTAATGCATTATTTGGAGATAACAACCCAGCCCGGTTGGTCTCCAGGCAAGTCTTCACAGTCCGAGAAGATATTGCTAGTTCTTTATTTGGTTTCCCTGGGCTTTCAAATGTGAGTTTTGCAATTTACATTCAGTTTTTGCCTAAAATGTATTCTCATATTTTAGTAATAGGACTATAGGTTGTTGCTTGGGAAGCAATATCATCATTAATGGGTGAATTTTGTGTAAATATAACTTGTGCATGTCACCCGGGCTCAACTATTATAGCTAGTTGTATGTGACGTGCATCGTCCATATGACATATGGAGATGATACATTAATTAGACTGTCAAAAGTTTTGGATGTATTAGTTACTAATTACTGTCTTATGATCCTGATTTTTGTTATTACACTTTGGTATATGCAACCTAGTGGAATTGGACAACTTTTCTTTATCAAGGGTCTCAGTTTGGAAAGTTGTTACATTATGTGCCATCGGGAAGTTAAAGAGATTATATTGCGCTATGTGGTGGAAAATAATAAAAACATTTCTGGGAAGTCTTGTTTTTGCTCTCATATCAAGGCGTTGGAACTTCATACTCTGAAGAAAAACACTTTTGACGAGACTGATGGTATTGTATGAAGGATCTAAATTTCCAGAATTATGTTAACCCTTAGATGGAGGGCATGGAGCTTGAAATGCTTTGTGTCTGGTTGAATTTAAAGTAAGACTTTAAAGCTGCAGTATTCTGTTTGTTTATTTGTTCCTTTCCATAAAGCTCTACTTTGTTCCTTATTGCCTATTACTTTTCTTCTCTTCTTTATTATTTGTGTTTGATTGGATGTGCTTTTGGGTGGGATGTCTAGTAAGTTTGTTCTCGTCAGTACAGCATATGTCAAAAGAGTTAGAGTTTCGTCAAAGCTGTTGAGCTCTGTGATTTTTATTTTTTACTTTTTGGTGTATATAGGATCACAAGCTCAATAATTTCACAGCCTTTTAATTTGGTCCGTAAGGTATGTTTGGTAATTCTTTGGCCTCCAAGGGGCTTGGACTTCTACTTGATCTTCATCAAACAGGCTTGGTGTTCATGTTTTAATTTGCATATATGTAATTTAGTTCCTGTTTGTTTAGCAAGTTTTAGCAAATTGGGGATGTAATAATCTTCATTTACTTTCATATTATTTTGGCAGGAGATGTTCACGGTCAATTCTCTGATCTTCTACGCTTGTTTGAGTATGGAGGATACCCTCCTACAGCAAACTATTTATTCCTAGGCGACTATGTTGATCGTGGAAAGCAGAGCATTGAAACAATTTGCCTTCTCCTTGCATACAAAATCAAGTACAAGGAGAATTTTTTTCTTCTTAGAGGCAACCATGAATCTGCATCAATTAACCGTATATATGGTTTCTATGATGAGTGCAAAAGAAGGTTTAATGTTCGTGTCTGGAAGTTGTTTACTGATTGCTTTAACTGCCTTCCTGTTGCTGCACTAATTGATGAGAAGATCCTTTGCATGCATGGTGGATTATCTCCTGAGTTGAAAAAATTGGATCAGATCCGGAAGATTTCTCGTCCTGTTGATGTGCCAGATCAGGGTCTTCTTTGTGATCTTCTGTGGGCTGATCCTGATAAAGATCTTGATGGATGGGGAGAGAATGATAGGGGTGTTTCATATACTTTTGGGGCTGATATAATTTCTGAATTCCTTCAGAAACATGACCTTGATCTTATTTGCCGAGCTCACCAGGTATTGTCATTTGAATGGACCTTCTGAATTGGCTTACAGCATAGGTTTATGTAAGCTTTCACTTTTTTGTCTTTCTAAATTTGCATTAATTGATGACATATAGGTCATTCATTGTGGGAAATGTGTGGAAAATGAAGAGTTCCGGGTTCCTGGAACCTTTGTCTTACTGCCAGTATAATAAACATGGGCAGACTTGACTAAATTGTAGTAATAAAGATATCTGCATCCATGTATTTTTTTGTGACTTGTAATTTTTTGTATGCTTTGTTTAGGTGGTAGAAGATGGTTATGAGTTCTTTGCAAAGAGACAGCTGGTGACCATATTCTCTGCTCCAAACTACTGCGGGGAATTCGATAATGCAGGTGCCATGATGAGTGTGGATGATAGTTTAACATGTTCGTTTCAGATTCTTAAATCTTTAGAGAAGAAGGGAAAGGGTGGATTCGTTGGCAACAACAATGCATTCAGACCAGGAACTCCACCTCACAAGGTAAGAAACCTTGGTTACCATGAGTCAATAAATTGAGTCACGGGAGGATGTGTGTAACTGTGTCCTGTTGTTTGTGGGCAATGGATCAGTTATAACCGATTTGCCCGTCACCTATGTCGAAATATGCCACTGATAAAAAGAGATTTTCTGAAACTGATAGCCGCTATGGCAACAATTCCAACTCCTCATGGATACCAGATACTTGGATTGCCCATTTCTGAGATCTTTCCTTGTTCCCAATTTTTTGATTAGTTGTAAATGGCTTTCGGTTGATGACTGCAAGTGTTTCTTTACTGGAGTTTGTTGTGTTTTCCGCATTTATCTCGTCTGTTTCAGGGTGGGAAGAAGGGAGGGAAGCGCTGATTGGGAGAGTGGATGTTGGATCTTGCATCCACCTACTCGGCGTTGTGTTGAGATTTCTGGCATGGATATGGTTTGATGCAAACTGGAATGACGTGGGAGAAGTGGAACTCAAAAAGTTTTTCTTATACGTAAAACTGGAATTGTGTGTTTAGTTTTTAATTCTTCTAGGTTACAATTAATTCTTCATTCCGTATCTAAACTTTTTCAGCTTCTATCGTGGTTAGAGTAGTTCCGAATGAATCTCAACACATATTATGTATGTCACTAAAGCAGAAAATAGAATTATCTAAGAATCTAACTGAACAACTTTAAAAAATTGTAAACAAACTTTATTGTTGTCGGTGATGATAACTTTAACATAAAAATGTGTATTGACAAAAGTTTTACCACAGCTCAAGCGTCAATCCTAGGCCTTAAATTAGGGGTTAAGCATGATAATTAAATAACTTTTCGAAATCAACCCTGAAAGAAAAACTTACTGCAACTTGAAGCCTAAGAGCGTGCTCATTTCAAATCAACTCGCGCCTCGCGCCCAAAACTTTCCCGTCGTCTCTTTCCCTTGAGCCTCAGCCGATCCGATTTGCTTCACCGCCCTGCCTAGTTGGTTTGGACCCCTGTTTCGAGCGGCGTTGTCATTGTTAAGAGGTCCCCACTGCGCCGGTTCTGTTGTGAGCGACGACGCCTGGTGGTTTGCTCTAGGTGTTGTGGCGACATGGTTAGTTCTCCGGGCGAGTGTTTGAGTTTTGTTTTCCCCTCCGTTTCCACCTACTTCGCCTGAGGTTTGAAAATCGATGCTGGTGTTCGGCTGCTTCGGCTTCTCATCCGAGCTCCCACTGTTTTGGGAATTGCTCCTACGGTAAGGGTTTCCACTCTTTTCCCCCCTTTTCGGCGAACCCCCCCCCCCCCCCCCTCCTGATTTTCTTCCCCTCTCCCTCGTCGTTCCATTTTTTGTGTACTTCCATTTCTTGGTGTTTTGTGTGGGGTGGCTTGAGGCGTTGTTTTTCCTGGTCCCAGTGTTTGGGAGGCTAAATCCTCTCCGATTTCATATTTGGTAGTGATCTGGTTATTGCTGCTGATCTTTGGGGTTTCATTGTTATGTTTTTCTGCATTTGGAATTTAAACAAGAAATCAAATCCATGATTAATGTTGCTGCTATTTTGGGATTACAATTGTTATGAGCCAATTCTCTTGTTATTTGACTTTAGTGATGCCTCTATTAACTTCTGCTGAACGGTAACTTTCAATTGAGTCATTCAAGGTGGTTGTTTTTTGACTCTTTGTGATCTCTTTATCTTGGGTATTTTTCTCTGATCGTTGGTCCTCGAGCGTTGTTGTACTTTTTCTTATCTTCTGATTAGCGGATCTGTTCTCCTAAGCCGGTGGAATGGTGATCCTTTCATGGAACGTAAGAGGTCTTGGCAGTAAAGGAACCGTCAAAGCTCTTAGAAATTCCATAAACAAGTTCAAATTGTCAATTGTCTTTTTAAGCGAAACAAAAAAGAAGAAGGGTTGCCTCAAAAAAATTCGGGTGAGAATGAAAATGGATGAAACTTTCTACTTGGAACCGGATGGTACCGCAGGCGGCCTTACCCTCTGGTGGAATTCTGACACTCTTGTCACTGTCCTGAAAGCAGAGAAATATTTTATTGACACAAAAGTTCCTATTAATGGTGGTACGGATTGGTTCGCCACTTTTATCTATGGCCCTCCATATCGGGAAGAGAAAAATGCCTTCTGGAGGAACCTATCTCTTCTAGGGACATCGGCTAGGGAAAAATGGATGTTTATCGGGGATTCTAACATTGTAACAAGCCAGCAGGAAAAACTTGGAGGTCTTCCTTTCAATCCTTCAGATGCCAACTGTTTCTGGGATTTTGTCAACTCCAACGAGTTAATGGAACTCCCAATTAAGGGGGGCACTTTTACATGGAATAATCAACGTAGCAGAGAGAACTCCATTCTTGAGAAACTTGACCGTATCTTGTGCTCAACAGACTGGAACTGTGCTTTCCCTAAAGCGTTAGGGCTTATGGATTTAGTTGTTGCCTCGGACCATGCTCATATTATTCTTCTCCCTATGGGTCAATCGAGGAAGTACAAGAAATAATTTAAGTTTGAATCCAAATGGCTCCTTGAAGAGGATTGCTCTGAAATAGTCAGAAAAGGATGGATCCCGGTTTCTAGTGAGCGTTGGTCCCATCATTTTGGCCGCAAGATAAAGAGAACAAGGTTGTCACTTATCAAGTGGAGTAAGATCAAATCCCGCACGAAAGCCCAGAAAAAAGAAATGATGATGGCTCAGTTGAAATCTCTCCAGGATAAAAGGTTAAGTGATGGTGAATTGTGTCGCGGACCGCGAGCCAACGACTGAACCAGTTCAATAATGGGGTTCATCTAGCGCACCTCAGGGTGTATTCTGCCCGCACCAGGGTGCAGCCAGCACGCACCAGGACCCTTAGGGGGCTTGTTTCAGCACCATGGGTCTGCCCGATCGAGCCCAGGAGGCTCCAGTCCGAATTTGGAATAAGTCTTTATTATTTTTAGCCATGTATTTTATTTTTATTTCAATAATTTCATGGCTCCCGTTGATTTTAGGGATGTTAGAGATTTTGAGGCGATCCTAGCCGTTTGTGTAATTCAATTTAGACCGTTAGATGTACGGGGCTTCATGTATAAATAGAGGTTTGCCCCTCCTTACTTAATCACTTCATCATTGAGGAATACAACTAGCATTCCCACACATTTGCTTCTTCTTTGTGTTGTCATTTTCCTTTCTGTTGTCCATTTCCATTTCCGCAAGGATCTAAGCCTTTGAGCTTGATCATTTCAGGCTTACTTAGTCGCAACAGTTTCCGAAAGTGAGCTAAGGCCGCACGTTCGAGTCAGCGAGAGTCTACCAACGTGACAAGTGGTATCATAGCGAGTTTGATCGGGAGAAATGGCACCACAGAACTCCGGTGAAGTCCAAACAGCCGAGGGAGTTGTCGGCCGCAATGGCGAGAAGAAGCGAGGAAGTTCCAAGGACATGGTTGCAACCCTGGATAAAAAGTTTGCTAAACTTGAAGAATCCATTAGGGAAGTCAAAGAGACCCGAGGTGACGAGAAGTCACATTCTAGTCTGGTTGAAACCCTTGAGGGGAAGATCAAAGAGAAGTTGGAGAACCTTCTAAGTGAGATGTACGACAAACTTGATGATCGTGACAACTCACTACAGACGCAGATTGTCGCCATGAAAGAACAAATGACGGAGCTCAAGAGCGAGCTTCGCATTTACCAAGCAGCAATGAAGAGTGGAATACTTGCCGAAGTAGCAGCACCTAAGCCGAAGATCGACGCCCCACGGCCTAACAAGTTTAGTGGGTCGAGAGCATCTCAAGATGTAGATAATTTCATCTGGGGACTTGAACAGTATTTCCGTGTGTCGGGTATCGACGATGATACAACAAAGGTAAACACTACTTCGATTTACCTTACTGACGTCGCTCTTTTATGGTGGCGACATATGTGTGATGAGGAAGAAGACGACACACTTCCCTTCAAGACATGGAATGACTTTCTATACGAGTTTAAGAAGCATTTCTATCCAAAGAATGCTCAGCAAGAGGCGCGTTCAAAAATGCGTCAACTAAAGCATGATGTGACCATCCTCGAGTATGTGAGGAAGTTTACAGAACTTAAGCTCCAACTGCCGAGTTTGAGTGAAGATGAAGGCTATTTCGACTTCATGAATGGGCTTCAGAATTGGGCGAAGATGGAGTTGAGGCGAATGGGAGTTAAAGACCTTTTGCAAGCCTTATCCACAGCCGAAGACATATCCGAATTTGAGAACAAGAAGCCCGAGTCATCCAAACCAAAGCTGAAGTTCAAAAGCAGTGGGGGAGGAGACAGGGACAAGGCAACTAGGTCCGATAGGCCTCCAATTGGCAATGGGAGGCCGCTCCATGGAAGGGGGCGCCAACCATAGGACAGGAACAATAATAGTAACAGCTGTTACACTTGTGGGGGAAGACACTTAGCGAGGGACTGCCCACAGAATGTGAGAGCTGCTGCCATCCAAGAGAAGGATGCTGGTGAGAAAGAGACTCACAAGATGGGAGCCATCCTTAGTTGCATGGACTCCAAGAAAGGCAACAAGAAGAAGAGTCTGATGTTTGTAGACATCATTGTTGCTGGCCAGAAGCTGAGTGCATTAGTTGATACGGGTGCCTCAGTGTTGTGTTGTGAGGAGCTCGATTCGTCCAACCGATAAGGCTCACCAAGTGGTGGAGAGATGGATTTTTGGGTGGAGGTGGTGTGGAAGCTAAAATGTAAATTGACACAATAAATTATAGTGGTTCAACCTTCTAACCAAGGTCTACATCCACTACCTTAGCTCCCCACTAAGGATTTCCAATCAATCCACTATTGATTCGTCACCTTTTCTAGGCTTAGGAGGAAACCCTTATACACCAAACAAGCTTTCTACCCAAAGCCTTGATTGAAACCCTCTTTACAAAGAGAGACAATAAGCAAACTTAAATCCCTCTAATAGGTATTTGTTTGCACAATTTAGCACTCACCCAAAACCTAAAACACTTGAGCAAATTTGACAATTTTGGCTCACTAGTGTTTGTCTATACAATAAATGAAAATTTAAGCTCTAAGACAATTCTTGATCATTTGTTGATTGACAATATGAGCATTAGCATTTACTTGATGCTTGGAGGTCCCTTTTATACTCCTTGATGAGTTTATAGCCGTTGAGATTGATTTGGAGCCGTTGAGGACTTTAATTCCCACTATAAATGCAGTTCTGCAGCTCTCCGTTTCGAAAGGCTCGAACCCGTTTCGAAACACTCTTTAAGTAGAAAGAGTCGTTGCAGTCTGACGTGGACCCGTATCGAAACGCTTTTGTCCGTTTCGAAACACCCGTTTCGAAACGCCTAGTCCCGTATCGAAATGACCTGCATTTAAATGATAGTTGGGAAATAGCCGTTGGGGTTTATGACCGTTGTGGTCAGTGCCACGTAGGCGTATCGAAACGGTATATCCCGTTTCGAAACGCTGGGCAAAAATCCTTATCCTTGGTAAGCCCGTTTCGATACTTGTATCGAAACACTTTTGCTACTGGAATGCACCGTATCAAAACACCCTAAGGTGTTTCGAAACGCCTGGACAGTTTTGTGAAGTTTGGCTTTGAAAATGTAGAACTAAGTTTTGATATAATATTTGAAAAATGTTTTGGACTAAATTGCAAAGAATTTAAAATGAGTTTTTAGTCAAAAACAACTTGAAAATATGTTTAAGGGTTTTAAAGGCTTTGGAATGGACTTAAAGTTCATTTAAAGTGGTCAAAACCTGTATTTTTATGTACCCGTATCGATACGGTATAGAAGGGTATCGATACGTTTTAGGGTTTCAAGCCACCAGATTTTCCAGTAGCCAAAACCCGTACCGATACGCTTAGACGTATCGATATGGTGAGCTTTGAAATAGCCCAACGGCTAGTCGCGTACCGATACGGTTGTATCGCGTACCGATACGCCTAACTACCCCAACGGTCACTTTCCCAACGGTCTTTTAAATTACAGGACCATACCGATACGCTAGGTAAGCGTATCGATACGCATCAGCTGAAGAAGCCCAACAGCTCTTTCCTCATTGAGACCGTATCGATACGGTTGGACGAGTATCGATACGCCAAGCTGCAGAACTGCATTTATGGTAGGAAATAAAGACTCAAACGGCTCCAAATTGATCCCAACGGCTAGCAACGGCTACAAACTCAATTGGGAGTATAAAAGGGACCTCCTAGCATCTTGTAATGGTTAATGCTTCAATTGTTACAACATTATGATGTCAAAATTTGTCTAGAGCTTAAATTGTTTATTTCTTGCTTAGACAACACTTGTGAGCTTACATTGTTAAATTTGCTCAAGTGTCTAGGTTTTGGGTGAGTGCTTAGAATTGCAAACAAACACCTTTTAGAGGGATCTCTAGTTTGCTAAGTCTTTCTTTGTAAAGAGAGTGTTCCTTCAAGCTTTGGGTAGAAAGCTTTGAGGGTTGTAACGGTTTCCTCCTAATCCGAGAAAAGGGGACGAAATTCTTAGTGAATTTGTTGGAAATCCTTAGTGGGGAGCTAAGGTAGTGGATGTAGACCTTGGTTAGAAGGTTGAACCACTATAAATCCTTGTGTCAAATTGCCAATTTTTCACCTCCCACTAAAACACCCAATTATCCCACTTCTCCACACTTGGCGAGCAAGAACGGTTGATCGAATCGAGCACCCTAAAACTCAACAGAAAAACATGTAAAACCTTTTTAAAAACATCCCTAAAAATTGTTTCAAGATATTTGGACTTTGGAAGTTTGTTTTAAATACTTTTTAAATCAGTCCAAAACATTTTTCAATTATTATATCAAAACATTAGTTCTACAATCTCCCCATTTTTGATATAATAAAACTATCTTGAAAAATTGTTTGGGATTCTCCCCCTTTAACTTTAAAAATGTGAATAAGAGAATTAAAGATATAAATCAAATAAAGCTCCCTTTATTCATTTGAAAATTCAATTTTTCAAACCATTTCTCCCCCTTTTTGTTATATCAAAAAGAATTTAAAACATTAAGTTCAAAAATAACAATAGAGGTAAAAATTGACAAAAATAAGAATTTGGTTTTAAAATGGCTTCCCCTTACTCAAAGCATCATCAAAAATGTTAGTTCAACATAAATGATCATCTAGTTGACATAAATAAAAATAAATCAAAAGCAACTAGATTTTTACCAACACTTGAACTCAAGGGAGGATGTGAAGCCTTCCTTCTTCAAGTGTTCTTCCTTGTGTGCATGGAGCTCCCCTTCAATGTTTGACTTGTTGAACATCTCCATCACACCTAGCGAAAGATAATCAAGTAACTTTTGGTATCCAAATTGCTTTGGATCCATGAACGTTAGTAGCACAAATTTTATTCCCCTTTGGAATCCATTTTTCAATGTCTTCATTTTTAATTGAAGTACTAAGTCCTTTTGGGACCCAAATACTTCTAAAACATTTTCCTTTTACAAATCTAGGGGCACTAGATTGTCTAACATAATAATTTGATTTTCCAAAATTGTTTTCTTTTCAAGCTCTTTGGAAATCAAATCCTTTTCTTCTTGAACTTTTTGAAGCAATTTTTGTAAATCAAAACATTTTAGTTCAAACTCCTTGAGTTTTGCTTCAAGTTCAAGTTTGGTTTTAGAAATCAAATCATTTTGAATTTTCAACTTTGAAATCACTTTATTGTTTTTCAAAATGTGATTTTTAAAGTCTAAAACCAAATCATCATAGCCATCTTGTAATTCATCAAAAGAGTAAGAACATGAAGTAGATGAATTAGAAGTTACCCTTGAATCTTCTTCGATGGCCATAAGGCAAAGGTTGGCTTATTCATCGTCGGTGGAGTCCTCATCACTCCAATTAGCCACATGTGCCTTCTTCTTATGGCTTGAAGTGTTTGCCCTCTCATTTTTCTTGGATTCTCGTTCAAGCTCTCTCAAGGCTTTCTTCATGAACGGGGCACACTTCTTGAAGAGATGAACTATCTCTTCATCTTCATCCTCCTCTTCACTTGAATAGACATGATAGCAAGTGGAGGACTTGAGAGCCATGACACTTGCATTGATGCCTAGCCCTTTGATTTTCTTCTCTCCCATAGCTCTAATTTCTTCCCTCTTCTTCTTCATGATTTGATGAGTAAGGAGTGACCCCATGAGTTCATCAAGCTTCAAGGTCTTCAAATTCTTGGCTTCGATGATGGCGATCCTCTATGAGTCCCAAGACTCGGGAAGTGAGTAGATGAGCTTTCGAACAAGCTTTTCCTCCGGGATGGCTTCTCCATAGCCTTTGAGACCATTGGTGATAGTGGAGAACCTATCAAACATCTTCTCGATGTTCTCTTCCGGATCCATTTTGAAGTTCTCATACTCTAAGGTTAGGAGCCCAATCTTGGTCTCCTTGACTTCATCGGTCCCCTCGTATGTGACTTCAAGCTTGTCTCATACCTCCTTGGCACTCTCACAAGAAGACATCTTCTCATAGATGGTTGGGCCAAAAACACAAAACAAGATGTGCAAGGCTTTGCAATTAAGCTCCATCTTCTTGCGATCGTCGGCACTCCATTCCGCTTTGCTTCTTTGAGACACGAACGGACCATCTTCAACTATATCCCATAGCTTGTAATCTCTAGATTTGATGAAGAACTTCATCTTTGTCTTCCAATGGGCATAGTGGGTTCCGTCAAAGAAAGGCGGTTTGTCGATTGATTGTGCCATTTGAGCCGGTTGATGAAATAGTGATCGAGCTTGCCGGATCTTCTCAATAGGATGTGAATCCTCCTCAATTGAGCCAAGCTCTGATACTAATTGTTGAGTTGTGAGGAGCTCGATTCGTCCAACCGATAAGGCTCACCAAATGGTGGAGAGATGGATTTTTGGGTGGAGGTGGTGTGGAAGCTAAAATGTAAATTGACACAATGAATTATAGTGGTTCAACCTTCTAACCAAGGTCTACATCCACTACCTTATCTCCCCACTAAGGATTTCCAATCAATCCACTATTGATTCGTCCCCTTTTCTAGGCTTAGAAGGAAACCCTTATACACCAATCAAGCTTTCTACCCAAAGCCTTGATTGAAACCCTCTTTACAAAGAGAGACAATAAGCAAACTTAAATCCCTCTAATAGGTATTTGTTTTCACAATTTAGCACTCACCCAAAACCTAAAACACTTGAGCAAATTTGACAATTTTGGCTCACTAGTGTTTGTCTATACAATAAATGACAATTTAAGCTCTAAGACAATTCTTGATCATTTGTTGATTGACAATATGAGCATTAGCCTTTACTTGATGCTTGAAGGTCCCTTTTATACTCTTTGATGAGTTTATAGCCGTTGCTAGCCGTTGAGATTGATTTGAAACCGTTGAGGAATTTAATTCCCACCATAAATGCAGTTCTGCAGCTCTCCGTTTCGAAACGCTCGAACCCGTTTCGAAACACCCTTTAAGTAGAAAGAGCCGTTGCAGTCTGACGTGGACCCGTATCGAAACGCTTTTGTCCGTTTCGAAACACCCGTTTCGAAACGCCTAGTCCCGTATCGAAACGACCTGCATTTAAATGTTAGTTGGGAAATAGCCGTTGGGGTTTATGACTGTTGTGGTTAGTGCCACGTAGGCGTATCGAAACGGCATAGCCCGTTTCGAAACTTTGGGCAAAAATCCTTATCCAGGGTAAGCCCGTTTCGATACTTGTATCGAAACACTTTTGCTACTGGAATGCACCGTATCGAAACGCCCTAAGGTGTTTCGAAACGCCTAGACAGTTTTGTGAAGTTTGGCTTTGAAAAACACGTAAAACCTTTTTAAAAACATCCCTAAAAATTGTTTCAAGATATTTGGACTTTAGAAGTTTGTTTTAAATACTTTTTAAATCAGTCCAAAACATTTTTCAATTATTATATCAAAACATTAGTTCTACACTCAGAGTTGTTCATATCCGAACAAACAACGAAGAAACTCCGCCTTTGTGTTGAAAAGGCGAGTGGGTTCATCAAAACAGTTAATTCCAAAGTAGCTCCGATTGCCGGTATAACAAAAGGAGTT
Source organism: Hibiscus trionum (assembly GCA_030270665.1). Taxonomy (NCBI): domain Eukaryota; kingdom Viridiplantae; phylum Streptophyta; class Magnoliopsida; order Malvales; family Malvaceae; genus Hibiscus; species Hibiscus trionum. The sequence goes on from BSYR01000038.1 coordinate 48,908, forward strand.
AAGCTCGACATTGGAGGTTGGACGGGTATAGAAGCCATCAAGGTAATTCCACTTGATGATTTTGAGTTTGTTATTGGGATTAACTTCATTGGCAAGATTAATGATTTTCCCGTCCCTTTTGCCGATTGTTTGTGCATCCTGGATACGAGGCACCAATGTATTGTTCCGGCAAGCCGAGAGACCGGAGTTAAGGCCAGAATGCTTTCAGCTATTCAGGTATCTAAGGGGGTGCGCAAGGAGGAACCCACCTTTCTAGCAACATTGGTGGTAGATGAGTCTGTCATTGCCGAGAAGGTCCCCGATGAAGTGGGACAATTGTTGGCAGATTTCCGTGATGTGATGCCAGCAGAATTGCCGAAGAGTCTGCCACCAAAGAGGGAGGTAGACCACAGAATTGAGCTTCTGCCCAATGCAGAGCCACCAACCAAGGCCCCTTACCGAATGGCTCCGCCCGAATTAGAGGAGTTGCGCAGACAGTTGAAAGAACTCCTAGAAGCAGGGTATATCCGACCGTATAAAGCACCCTACGGCGCTCTAGTATTATTTCAAAAGAAGCATGATGGATCCCCCATAATATGCATTGATTACCGAGCTTTAAACAAGCTCACTGTGAAGAACAAGTATACGATCCCGCTTATTGCAGACTTGTTCGACCAGCTTGGTGGTGCAAGGTGGTTTACAAAGTTGGACTTGAGATCCGGGTATTATCAAATTAGAATAGCCGTAGGGGATGAGCCGAAGACAGCTTGTGTTACCCGCTATGGTTCATTTGAGTTCCTAGTGATCCCGTTCGGCCTCACGAATGCTCCAGCCACTTTTTGCACTCTTATGAACAAGGTACTACAACCATTTCTAGATCAATTCATTGTGGTTTACCTTGATGATATTGTTATATATAGCAAATCTCTTGTGGAGCATGTTGAGCACTTGAGACAGGTGTTCGAAGTATTGCGGCAGAACGAGCTCTATGTGAAAGAAGAGAAGTGCTTGTTTGCTCAGAAAGAAGTTCCTTTCCTTGGCCATATCATTGGTGGTGGCAAAATCCGAATAGATGGAGCCAAAGTTCGAGCTATTGTTGAGTGGAGCCCACAGACCAAGGTGACCGAGCTGCGGTCGTTCCTTGGGCTTACGAATTATTACCGAAAGTTTGTGAAAGGCTATTCAAAGATTGCCGCACCCTTGACCGAACTATTAAAGAAAAACAAGGCGTGGGTTTGGGGCATTGAGTGTTAGAATGCCTTTGCAGAATTGAAGAAGGCCATGGTGAGTGAACCGGTATTGGTGTTGCCTGATTACACCAAGCCATTTGAAGTCTACACAGATGCATCGGACGTTGCCATTGGAGAAGTCTTGATGCAAGAGGGACATCTGGTTGCCTTTGAAAGCCGGAAGCTCAATGAGACCGAGAAGAAGTACACGGTCCATGAGAAGGAGATGACGATAGTAGTACATTGCTTGCGCATTTGGCGACACCATCTTTTGGGGTCGAGGTTTGTTGTGTTTACCGATAATGTTGCAAATAGTTATTTTCTGACCCAGAAGAAGCTTTCTCCCAAGTAGGTCCGTTGGCAGAAATTTTTAGCATAGTTTGATTTTTCCTTGGAGTACAAGCTAGGGAAGGTGAATTCAGTTGCCGATGCATTAAGCCGAAGGTACAACATTGAGACAATTAGCATGCCTGTGGGAAACTTGTTAGAGCGCATCAAAGAGGGGTTATCTCATGGCCCAACAGCTAAGATGTTGATCGATCATGTCAAGGAGGGCAGAACCAGGAAGTTTTGGCTTGAGGGGGACTTGTTATATGCCTGAGACCGCCACCTTTATTTGCCTCAGTTTGGTGAGTTGCGCAAGGAGATCATGAGGGAGTGTCATGATTCGATGTGGGTAGGACATCTAGGTATTACTCGGATCATAACCCTCATTTCCCGGGACTACTACTAGCCACACATGGGTGTAGACATTGAAGCCTATGTGAAAACTTGCCTTGTGTGCCAACAAGACAAGATAGAGATGAAGAAGCCTGTGGGACTATTGCAGCCTTTGTCGATACCCGATCGACCATGGGAAAGTGTTTCCTTAGATTTCATTGTTGGTTTGCCTTGTACTGACGGGTTGTCGAGTATCATGGTGATCGTTGACAGGGTTTCAAATTATGGGACTTTCATCCCAGCTTTCAAGGTGTACCCAGCCAAGGAGGTAGCCAGACTTTTCCTTAAGCACGTGGTGAAATATTGGGGCATGCCAAAGACCATCATTAGTGACCGAGACACACGGTTCACAGGCCGTTTTTGGATCGAGTTGTTCAAGCTTATGAGATCGAGCTTGAACTTCTCGACGAGTGTTCACCCACAGAAAGACGGACAGACCGAGAGGGTGAACGCACTCTTTGAGGTTTACTTGAGGCACTATGTGAGTGCTACACAACGTAATTGGCCAAAGTTGTTGGACGTGGCTCAGTTCTCTTATAACTTGCAACGGAGTGAAGCCACAAATCAGAGTCCGTTCGAGATAGTGATGGGGCAGCAACCGCTCACACCCAACACGGTTTCTACCAAGTATGATGGGCCTAATCCAACAGCACACGAGTATGCCAAGGAGTGGCAAGAACAGTATGAGTTAGCCCGAGCTTGTTTGCACAAGGCGGGGAAGAAGACCAAGAAATAGGCGGATCGAAAGCACAGAGATGTGAACTTTCAAGTTGGCGACCTTGTCCTAGCCAAGTTGACCGGGATTTTGCGCAACCCAACCGTGCACAAGGGGCTTGTGCGAAGATATGAGGGTCCGTTCAAAGTTTTGAAGAGGATCGGCACCATGGCTTACAGATTGGAGCTACCATCATTCATCCGAGCTCATCCGGTGTTTCATGTCAGCCTACTTAAGACATTCCATCGGGATGAAGAGGATCCAGGTCGGGGCAAGTCACACCGAGCACCAGTCGGAGTGAAAGTCTCTTATGAGAACCAAGTCGAGGAGGTCCAAGCCGAAAGGGTCATCCGTCGACCAAGTAACCGGCCAAGGCATGAGTATTTTGTTCGATGAAAGAGACTTCCTGACAGTGAGGGGAGTTGGGAACTAGCCGAGGACCTTTGGCAGTTCAAGACTCAAGTGGAGCAGTATCATGCCGACCGCGCGACGAGGGCGTCACTAGCTCAAGTGGGGGAGAATGTCACGGACCGCGAGCCAACGACCGAACCAGTTCAGCACTGGGGTTCATCCAGCGCACCCCAGGGTGCATTCTGCTCACACCAGGTTGCAGCCATCACGCACCAGAACCCCTAGGGGGATTGTTTCAGCACCATGGGTCTGCCCGATCGAGCCTAGGAGGGTCCAGTCCGAATTTGGAATAAGTCTTTGTTAATTTTAACCATGTATTTTATTTTTATTTCATTATTTCAATAATTTCATGGCTCCCCTTGATTTTAGGGATGTTAGAGATTTTGAGGCGATCCTAGCCGTTCGTGTAATTCAATTTAGACCGTTAGATGTACGGGGCTTCATGTATAAATAAAGGTTTTCCCCTCCTCAATTAATCACTTCATCATTGAGGAATACAACTAGCATTCCCACACATTTGCTTCTTCTTTGTGTTGTCATTTTCCTTTCCATTGTCCATTTCCATTTCCGCAAGGATCTAAGCCTTTGAGCTTGATCATTTTAGGCTTACTTAGTCGCAACAGTTTCCGAAAGCGAGCTAAGGCCGCATGTTCGAGTCAGCAAGAGTCTACTGACATGACAACTGCGTGAGGTGGAATCCATCTAAAAGGAGCTTGACAAGGAATGGGAAAGTGGGGAGAGGTATTGGCACCAACGTTCTAGGATCAACTGGCTCACATTGGGGGGATAAAAACACAAAAAAATTTCATGCTTCGACTCTAGAGCATAGAAGATTGAATTCGATCTGCAGGCTCAAGACTGGCACAAGGGAGTGGCTGGAGGAACCATAAGAAATTGCAAATTTTCTAACTTCCCACTTTAAGAGGACCTTTATTAAGGACAACTCTGTTGATATGAGAGCTCTTGACGGAATTATCCCGACCCTAGTTAATAGGGAGATGAATGAACGTCTTTGCATGGACATTACTGAGGAGGAAATCAAGAAAGCAGTCTTCAGTATGGGTGCCTCTAAAGCCCCGGGCCCGGATGGTTTCCCAGGCTGTTTTTACCATAATTTTTAGGATACTATTAAAGATGACCTTTACGCCATGATCTCCTCCTTCTTCCAAACCAGTTACCTGGACTACGGAATAAATGAGATGAACATAGTGTTGATACCGAAGAGGGCAAATCCCTATAAAGTCTCTCATTTCAGACCCATTAGCCTCTACAACTTCTCCCTCAAGGTTATCACAAAAATTCTTGCTTCCAGGCTTAAACCACTCCTTCCGGACCTTATATCCACCACCCAATCAGCATTTGTACAAGGTAGGGCTATTCAAGATAATATCATTCTTGCCATCGAAGCTTTCCATTTCATTAAGAGAGCAAAGAAAGGGAAGAAAGGTTTCATGGCGCTTAAGATTGACCTCGAAAAAGCCTATGACAAGGTTGACTGTGATCTACTGGAGTTTGTTATGCTTCAAATGGGTTTCTCTGAGTGGTGGATCAAGCGAGTCATGAAATGTGTTTCTTCCCCTGTCTTTTCTCTAGTGGTCAATGGTGAGAAGCTGGAGGGTTTCAAACCGCAGCGAGGTCTAAGACAAGAGGACCCCTTGTCGCCGTATCTCTTTACCATCATCTCCAATGTGCTTTCCTAGATTATCCAGAACGAACTAGATTGCTCCCAAGTGGATGGTATCAAGATAAAAAGGCGACGTCCGACTCTGAGCCACCTTATGTTTGCGGATGACCGCCTTTTCTTCTCCACTGCCAACCAACAAAACTGCGAAGCGACTCTAAAAATGTTAAACTTCTTCCAGGCTTCTATGGGACAAACGGTCAATTTCAGCAAGTCTTCTGTCTTCTTCTCCCCCAATGTCAGCCCAACAATGAAAGCTCACCTCTCCAATATTCTCGGTTTTCAAGAAATGGAGGTGGACAATTTTTATCTGGGGTTACCATCAATCTGGGGAAGAAGCAAGAAACAAGCTCTCAACTTCATCAAGGAAAAAGTCCAAGCTAAACTTAAGGGTTGGAAGGCAAAGTTCCTAAACCAAGCAGGGAAGGAGATCATTATCAAAGCAGTAGTACAAGCTATCCCTTCCTTCGCTATGCAGTGTTTTCTCCTCCCTACTACTTTCTGTGACGAGCTTTGCTCCCTGGTGGCAAAGTTCTGGTGGAACAACTGCAATAACAAAGAAAAGGGAATACATTGGATTAACTGGAAAGATCTTTGTAAACCTAAGAGCAAAGGGGGGCTAGGATTTAGAGATCTCAGATATTTCAACAGAGCTCTTGTCGTAAAATGGCTTGGAGGATCTTGAAACAGCCCGAAACCTTGCTTGCACGGACCCTTCGAGGTATCTACTTTCTCGATGGCAATTTGCTCAACGCCCCCACGAAATGCCAACCCTTCGTGGGCCTAGGTCGGAATTAGCGAGGGAATTAAGGTAATAAAGGAAGGTAGCCTTTGGAGAGTGGGCAACAGTAGAAGTATCTCAATCTGGGATGACAAATGGGTACCAAGGCTTCCAGGTTTCACGATACCTCCAAATTACCAGTCTTCTCAGCACCTTCTTATCGTGGCTAGCCTGATGAACCCTGACCTCAAATCTTGGGACCGAGTGAAACTCGGATCTCTGGTCAGTGAGGAGGTTGTGGATGCCATTCTTATGATTCTGATCGAGGGTCTAGAGGTAAAAGACTCCTTCAAATGGACAGGCTCGAAAAATGGTTCCTACTATGCCAAATCAGGGTACTGGTCCATTGAAGAAATGACGCTTCGTGAGGCTAATCCTTCGTCTAGTAACCACCCTGCTGACAACAAATCTTTGTGGAAGACTATCAGGAGTTTAAAGGTTCCCACAAAAATCCGATCATTCTTTTAGAAACTCACTCATAACATTATTCCTACCAAAGGAGCTCTTGCTGCGAGATTTTATGGTGCCTTCTGTGGGTCGACTTGCTGCCCCAGATGTGAAGACATCCTCTTTTTATGTCCCTTTACCACTGCAATTTGGAGAGCATCGGGTTTCAGCTACTCTCCCGAGACGATAGGTTTCTCGGGCTTCTCGAAATGGTGGTAATCAGTTCTTACTCTTCAAAACAAGGCATGTATTGATGATGGTGGAGCACTCATTACCTTTCTTCTCTAGGACTTATGGAAATCTCGAAACAAGTTCCTTTTTGAGGGACGGATAGATCTCCCTTGGGAGGTATGGTTAAGAGCTGAAAGAGCCTACCTCGAATTTCTACAATCAGCCCCTTTAACATCTGTGAAGACAACTTCTCAAGCGGCGGGTCCTCAGAGCTGGACTCCTCCCCCGGAATAAGTCATCAAGTTAAACTGTGATGCAACTTTTGAGGGCAGGTCAGGCAAAGCCATGCTCGCCACCGTTGCCCGTGATAGCGAGGGTACTGTCATCCTTTGGGATTCAACCCCTCTTCTTGCCCCATCCGTCCAAGCAGCGGAAATGGTTGCGCTTTGGTTCAGGTTGTCACTTGCCCACAAAGAGGGTTTTTCCAAGGTCGTTATGGAATCCGATTGTAAGCCCGTTATCGATAGCCTCAAGGCTGGTTGCACAGCTGCTGAACTTCATCCGCTATTGAGGAAGATATCCGCCTTCTGACATGGAGGTTTTTGTCTGTCGTTTTTTCTTTTGTTCCATGTTGTTGTAATCATGTTGACGATCGGATTGCTAAGTCTGGTCTTAGAGGCCACGATTTTTCTCTTGTCTCTCTTCATACCTTGTATTTGATCAAAAAAGAAAGAAAAACTTATTGCAAGAGTAAAGTAACCTCACATAAAAGCAGAGTAACAGAAAAATCATATTTTTTTATTAAAAAAAGAAAGACATATTAAAAAATACAAAAATTTAAATATGTAAAATTAAAACAAAAAAATAAAAAAATTAAAAGAAATCATAACAAGAATTATGATAAAATAAGAATAACAATGTTTCACCGCGTCAAACCTAAACCACCATATTACTTTTGAAAGTATAGGATCACTATATACCACTAATCATGCATACCGCTATGTACAATAAATTATTTTAATTACTTTTGAAATTATAAGGACCGAAAGCGTTGTTATCTCTTAATAAAATCTAAAAAATCAAATTTTGTGTTACTTTTTTAGATTTTTTCCTTTTTAGGTAAAATACACAAATGGTAACTGAACTTTAGTAAATTATTCAGTCTGGTAACCGAACTTTCAATTATTTCAATGTTACCATTAAACTTTTAGTTTTACTCCAAATTAGTCACTGACCCGTTAACAACATTTAAAAGGGTGACATGGCAATTAAAATATTTTGTATAATAACACATTTAGTCCTCCACGTTTATACATTCAAATAATTTTGTCTTAATTCAAAAGAAATATATTTAACCCTCATTATTTATACATTATTTCAATTTGACCCTATTTTAATTAAAATTAATTTAACCAAAACCTTAAGCCCTAAACTCAAAACACTAAATCCCTAAACTCTTAAATAATTGTCCCTCTCATTTTCTGACTTCACCCCCATTATTTTAATGTATCGGATCCACACGAATCTCTTTACTATGTATTAATGTTAGATATCAAATGAAGCATCCTCTTCGGGGAAAAAAAGTAGAGAAAGAATAATATGTCATTTTTTTTATCGGAATGCACATTGGTGAAAAATAATATGAAATATATCCCATTTAAAGATAAATAAAAGAATCCAATTTGAAAGTCCTTGGGAGCAAACAAAAATATGTCAGTTTTTTTTTCCTTTTCCCAGAGTAAATAAAATGTGCATTTAAAAAATCATAGTGTGAACTCTACCATTTCCGGGGGCATAGTAGCAATGTTTTCAGGGATCAAATAGCGGTTTGCTATATAGTGGTAAAAGTATAATTTGAAACTGTTATTGCAGAAAGTAATTGTTCACAATTATCGCAATAGCATCTGTTATGTCCGTAACCGCGATAAACACTACGACTAAAAACACTATTATTGCATAAAATATAATTATATTTAAAATATTGGACTAAATTATAAAAATTAGAAAGAAATCGGGGTTAATTTTAGGTTAAAATTATTTTTTGACTAAATTTAACAAAAATATGATTATATTTAAAATATCGGACTAAATTATAAAAATTATAAAGAAATATGGGTCAATTTCGGGTTAAATAGAGATTTTAGGACTAAATTGAACAAAAAAATATAATTATATTTAAAATATTGGACTAAATTATAAAAATTATAAAGTAGTAGGAATCAATTGTGAGTTAAATAAAGATTTTGATGAAAAAATTGAACAAAAATATCAACATATTAAAAATATTGGACTAATTTATAAAAATTAGAAAGCAATTTGGGTCAATTCGGGTTAAATAAAGATTTTTAAGACTGAATTGAACAAAAATAAAAAATTTTATAGACTTAGCGTACAATTTACCCCTTTAAAATAAGTTGATTTTTTTGTTTATAGTGACATGTGACACGTTTTGATTGGTATGTGAGATTTTTTTTAACAGAAGGGGCATATGAAGACACAATTTTTAGTTCAGGGGTCAATGGAGGTCATAATTTTTAGTTCAGAGATAAAAAAACGTTCAAAAAATACTTTAAAGGACAGTTCGGTATTTTGTGTATACTTTAAGGACCAAACGGGCCATTAAGCCTAAATTACAAATAACTACTTTTTCACCCCGTCAAACCTAAACCACCAAAATAAAAATCTAAAAAAAATAAAGAAAATATTTGAAAATCAATTTTTTAATTTTTTATGACTTAAATAATTGGGTAAAGAAATTGATCTGTCACTAACATTTATCCAGAAACTATTAAATATTGGCATGATAGACAAAAATTTGATCCGTCATTAGGGGTGTTCATAAAAAATCGAACCGATGTACCGTACCGAAAATTCCGAAAAACCGGACTAAATGGTAAGTAACCGAATCGAAAAATTTTAGTTGAAATAGTACGGTAATCGTACCGGTAAAATTAATTGTTAAACGGTACGGTAATTGTTACATTTTTTTAAGAAACGGTTAGCCGAAAAAACCGCCAATATTTAAAAAAAATATTATAAGATTTTAGACTTTTAGCCCATTCAATTAGCCCAAAGAAAAATTTTGTTAATTTTACTAAAATTTTGTCCCCTTTAATAAGTCCAAAGAAAAAGATAAAAAAACTTATTAGTAATTTTAGGGTTTATCTAATTTAATAATTTACTCATACAGTCATATTCTGGGATTGTGGAAGGATCAACAAAGAAGGTATCCTACTCTTTGTAAGATGGCGAAGGACCTACTTGTTATTCCTGTTTCAACAGTTGCATCTGAGTCTGCCTTTAGCACAGGAGGTCGAGTTTTAAATTCTTTTCGCACTTCTTTGACTCCTAGAATGGTGGAAGCACTAATTTGTGCTCAAAATTGGTTGTGGACATCTCATGTTCCTCTTTCAATTGAAGAAAATTTGCTTGCATCAGAGGAGTTGGAAGATGGTAAGTTTAAATTTTTTTATTTTTATGTACAAAACACTAATTGTTATGAAAATTTCTATTATGCAAAAATGAAGGATTTGACACTAAAACAACCTGCATTTGTGATTGATAAATTATTTTTTATCATTGAAGAGTGAAGACAGAAGAACGAACATTTTTATAATTATTTTAGATTTATTAATTCAGCATTTTTAAGTTTTATTTTTCTTTATAAAACTGCGAATAAAGGGAAAGAAATAGATATTTTTCTATTACATTTTTAATTCATTGTTAATTCACTAGTAATATTATTTGCTTGACACTTTTAGTTTGCTATTTTATAAAGAAAAATTCAATTTATTGTTGGAGTTGTTGATTCAATTGTTGATGTAAAACGGTTCATGGTTAACCGAGTAATCGTACCGAGTAAACCGGTTAACCGCTTAAGCGGTAACCGACTTAAACGGGACGGTAACGGTTCATCAAAATGTCGAACCGAGAATTTCAGTAACCGTACCGATAAGCTATGGCGGTACGGTTAACAGTCCATGAACACCCCTATCTGTAACTAACATCTTCTAATATTTTCTGTTGGTGCAATTATTTGATCGATCTTTCCCTTCTTCTAGCAATTTAATTAAATATGAAGATTTTCATAATCATTCTTTTGTTATTTTAAAATGGTTTAATGGCCCGTTTGGCTCCCGAAGTAAACACAAAATACCGAACAACCCCCTAAAATATTTTTCAGGACGTTTTGCCCCCTTAATTAAAAAGCGTAATCTTATTTATCTCCTCCATTAAAAAAATTCTCACTAGCCAATCAGAACACGATACACTTCATTTTATTAACAAAAAATAAACATGCTTAAATAAAAGGGGTGAATTGCACATTAGGTACACAAGATTTTCTTTATTGTTCATTTTAGTCTCTTTATTTGAAATGTTCATCTTCTTCTTTCCCTCTTCTTTGTCATCAGTGGCTGCTCCAGAAAACTCTGCATTTCCTAATAGTTTTCCAATGAAACAAATTGTTCACCTATCCTGTTGAGATGTTTGTTTTGGTATAATAATAGAAAAATTATTTTGAACTATATTTAAAAGATTTTAAAATGTTAATAAGTCCAAACAACTTGGAAATATGTTTTGATGAATTTTACAAGGCTTTGAAATGTTTTAAAATGTCTTTAAAGTAGTCAAACCTTTATTTTTTCAAGCCACCGTATCGGTACGCTTTAGGGTTTCAAGCTACAGGAAAATTTCAGTAGTCAAAACCCGTACCGATACGGTTTATTCGTATCGATACGGAGTAGTGTCGTACCGATACGCTTTGTAGTGTACTGATATGGTTTTAACTACCCTCAACGGCTAGTTTCCTAACGGTCATTTGAATTGCATGTCATACCGTTACGCTCCCAGACGTATCGATACACATCAACTAAGAAGAGCTCGACGGCTAGTTCTGAAGAAAGGTGTACCGATACGGCTACCCGAGTATCGATACGGATAGCTCCAGAACTGGATTTATTGCGGGAAATAAAGGCTCCAACAGCTCCAATTCAATCCCAATGGTCTTCAACGGCTAGGAACTCAATTGAGATTATAAAAGGGACTTCCAAGCATCTATGGAAGACTAATGATTCGCATGTCAACAACATTATGATGATAATTTGTTTTAGAGCTTAATTTTCTATCCTTTGTATAGACAACACTTGTGAGCTTACATTGTTACATTTACTCAAGTGTTTTAGGATTGGGTGAGGGTTTATTTAGTGCAAACACATACCTTTTAGAGAGATTTCTTGTTTGCTTTGAATTTCTCTTTGTACAAGAGGGTTTACTCAAGCTTTGAGTGCGTAAAGGGGAAAAAAAACTCAAGAGTGAATTTGTTGAAATCCTTAGTGGGAAGCTAAGATAGTGGATGTATGCTTTGGTTAGAAAGCCAAACCACCATAAATCTTTGTCCAAATTCTTTCAATTTTTGCTTCCACCATAAACACCCAAAAATCAATCTTCTCCACACTTGGCAAGCAATTAGGTTGAAGGATATCGAGCCTAACACATCTTTTACACTCATATGATTGCTTAATGTCACAGATTTAATTCTCTCAAACCAATCCGTGCGGCGCTAACACTCCCGACACAATGTTAGCAAGCCTTTCCCACGCGAATGCTATGGCTAAACACGCACTAGAATGGAGAAGGTAAGAGAGTTACAAGGAAAGGAACCTTGTATTGAACTTTTAAGAAAGCTTTACAAGAGAGAACTTATGTGTATTGTAGGATGGTTTACAAATGACCCTAGCTAGCCTATTTATAGTCTCCAACCTCCTCAATGGACGGTGGAGATTGATTTGATCCAACGGTTGACATTTTGCCTCCCAAAATATCTACAACACCTACAATTTTCTAGATAAGTCTATACTTATCTACATATATCTCTAATACTCTAAAGTATTATAGAATATTCTACAACTATCTAGTTATGTCCTTAACTATCCAAAAGCCTCTAGAAAGTTCCAGAGACTTTCAAAGTAGTCACAAACTTTCCAGAGTCTTCCAGGGTCTTCTTCAACATTCTAGATCCTTCTAGAATGTTCTAGATGCTTTTAGGATGTTCCAGGTCCTTCTAGAATGTTCTAGAACCTTCGAGAACCTTCCAGAGTGTTCTAGAATCTTCTAAGGCTTTCTGGATGAGTCTAGACCTTTGGAGAACCTCCTGGATCCTTGTGGAAATGTTCAAGATGATTGTGGGCCTCTCTAGGCCGTTCTAGAACCTTCATTGGTTCATGCTTGGCCTTAAAACGTCCAAGATATTTCATTTTGCCTTGGTTGGCCCGAGTGCACCTAGGGGGCACTCCTCGGTCCGTCCTGGTGCACTTTGGCGGGGCGTGACATTAAGCTTGAACCTATGATTGATAACTTGCCATGCATTTTATATGGTTAGAGCTGTCATTTAGCACTAGCATCCGCATGGCTCTAAAAATTGCAACTACAGAAAACATTTTAATGAGGGTTCAGATGAGCAGCAAGCACATAATCTCATCATCCCTCATGGATATCTCACACTTCCTTTCCAATTTAAAAGGGAGGAAATCTATAAAGTGAACACTAGAGGTAAATCATATAATAATTATACAACAACAAAAGATGCCATCACAGAATCAAGAAACGAAGCAATTATTAGTTTTTCATCATAGAATCAAGAACAAAGTTGAAGATGCACATTACCAACAAATTTTGGCATTTCATAAATGCCATATCTCATGATATAAGCAATCATCAGGAGTCCATGTTCCTTTCTTTAGATATGGTTGTTTCGCCAATAACTTAATTTTTCAACCACGAATGGAGCTTCAATCTCTTTGTTCCTTGTATATTTATATCGGCTACAGATAATGATACCAAGGTTCTAATCATCATCCCAATTAAGCCACCTTCATTATCAACAGTTCCATCATCCTCTGGACGATTTCTGGGTAAACAGATGGGTGTAAACAAAGGAAGAAGATGAACAATTAAATAAGAGACTAAAATGAACAAAAAAATAAAAATCCAGCATACTTAATGTGCAATTCACCCTTTTTATTTAAGTCAGGTTATTTTTTTGTTAATAAAATGACATGTGGCACGTTCTGATTAGCCCACGAGAATTTTTTACGGAGGTTAACGAAGGAGGAATATGAGGTCACGATTTTTAGTTCAGGAGGCAAAACGTCCCGAAAAATATTTTAGGGGGCAGTTTGAAATTTTGTGTATACTTCAGGGGCCAAATGAGCCTTTAAGCCTCTTAAAATCTCTTTCATTTTAGATAATTTCACCTAGGTATTAGGAGGTAATTTTGTCCATGTAATGATTTTAAATCAACAATGTTGTTTCTGTTTTTAATTTTATTAATTTAGTCATTGTTGTCTTCTAAAATTAACAATGTTGTCTATTTTTTTAATTATATCAATTTAACCTTCGAACTGTTGAATTGTATCAATCTCGTTATTAAATTGTCGTTGATCGTCAACTATCTTGTCATGTTGATGATGACATGCCATTTTTTTGATGATGTGATAGTACGCATGCAGACTTTTGTTTTTATTTATTTTAAAATTACAACTTCAAAAAAATTCACGTTAACTACACAGTCACATCATCAAAAATTATCTGTCATCATCTTATTGGTTGACATTAATTTATTAAAGAAAATAACATATGCACATCTCAACTCAAAACTATTAATTATTTAACGACATGGTGTCTAACACGACAAAGAGTGATTGATGATAAAATTTTGTTAGTCAATGACAGTCAAAGAGCGAGAGTGATATAATTCAAGAGTGCGAGAGATAAATTAATAAAATAAAAAGAAAATATAACATTATTGATTTTGGAAGATTACATAGGTTAAAATAATGCAATTAAAAATGAGGGACAACATTGCTTAACTTGGAATTAATATCCTTTGACATCTATTTAAATATACCGATTTTAAAAATTATTTACTAAAATAGCACATTCAATATTATTTATCGAAATGACAACCTTTTTGACACATAGAACTAATGTTCGAGTAACAGAACGTATTTTTGTTGAATTTTAAGATAAGTTGTCATAATTAAGGATTAAAAGAAAAAAATAGAAAAAAAAATTAAATAATTTTTTTTTTCAAAAAAATATAATACATAATATGTGTTAACAATATCACACGCTAACCAAACAATAACAAAAACACGCATAAGAGTCTTGTCTTCGATGAATGTATATTAAAAATTATAATTAAGCAATTGATAAAAATTGATATCTAACTAATATTTTTTTTGAATAAACACTAAATTTTATTAAGATAATGAGAAGAAGTACAAGATAAGCATACCCTTAAAAAATAAACGTAGAAGAACAGAGGGTATACAAACATGAATAGCAAAATTAAATATTCTCATAAGATCTTCATCGGTGTTCTTTAAATCTCTCGCCATAGCGAAATTTTGGAGTGCTCACTGGTAGAGCGCAGATCGTTGAATTACTCTAATCAACAAAAAGAGAGAAAACGTCTTGGTTAACTCCATAAACAACCAATCCATGCAAGATCGTGCGATAAGATTCAACTGTAGCATTCACCAGGTTGAAGACGTCTTCAATATCAACATGCCATAGAGACAGACAAATAACGTGCCAAGCGGCAGACAAAGAGCAGGCCAAACAGCCGACAAAGGTAAAAAAAAGAAAATAAAGAAACGAACAAAAGAAGAAAAATAAAGAAACAAAACAAACAATAAAATAAATCACCGCCGGTAGACGGCCAAAACCGCCACCAATGGCTTGGCTTATGTTCGAGCTTAAGCTAACATATGCCTTTAAACATATATTGTGTTGTGTGCATTACATCTTTTTGATAAAAACATTTTAGAGAATTTAAGTAGGGTGTAAGTGTAAGGTTTAAGATTTAAAATTTAATTTTAATATTTTTAATGTTAGACATAAAAAAATTGAAAAAAAAAATTTATACTCAAAAAAAATATTATATTATAAGCCTAACTTATCACATCATAAGTGCAACCATGTTCCCAAGTCCCACCCAATGAAAATTATTGAAGAAGCAGTGACCAATACAGAGCAGCCTTGTTTGAGCTCTGTTGCATTGAAATCTTTCACACCCACAACAAAGAAAATAGCAAAAAAATGAACGTTTTGGTTTCTGGGCCCAAAATCTAAACACTTGATCATCAAATTTGTAATGAAAACCTAGCCTTCAACGCATTTGAAGGCAGAGCTAGAAAGGCCATGAAGTGCCGATCCGTGGCGTGTATATGGTCGGGCACGCCTCCGCTCCACCGCGTCACAGCCACCGCCTCCCTCAATCACCCTCCCACTCTCTACACCGGCGGATCCGATGGCTCTATCCTCTGGTGGAACCTCTCCAACACAGATTCCCACTCGGTAACCAACTAATTTCACTCGATTCTAATTAGGAAATTAATATAACTACAGTATTCCGATTCTCTTCATCATTATTATTATTATTGAGAACCTAGCTTATTATATTTGTATTTTGCAATTGAATGACCAGAGAGCTTGTATTTGTTTCCTTTGGTTATTGATATCACGTTTAAAGATATCATGTGATGCATTCATGTAGTTCTATGTAGTAAATCTGGGTTTTGTTAGGGTACAGTTCAGATTGTTGATTTTAGTGAATGACGCTTGGAAATTGTGTCATATTCAGGAAATTAAACCGATTGCTATGATGTGCGGTCATGCTGCACCAATAGCTGATCTCGCCATTTGCTG
Organism: Hibiscus trionum; assembly: GCA_030270665.1. Taxonomy (NCBI): domain Eukaryota; kingdom Viridiplantae; phylum Streptophyta; class Magnoliopsida; order Malvales; family Malvaceae; genus Hibiscus; species Hibiscus trionum. The sequence goes on from BSYR01000038.1 coordinate 64,753, forward strand.
TCCCATTGTAGTATCTGTCGAACAAAATACAGATAATTCAAGTAATGTTGCTTTGAACTCTAGTTTTGATCATGGTGATGCATTACTGAGTGCTTGCACTGACAGTACGTTGTGCGTCTGGAGCAGAAGTAGTGGCCACTGCAGGCGTAGAAGAAAACTGCCACCTTGGGTTGGCAGCCCATCGATTATTCATACATTGCCTTGGAATCCAAGATATGCTTGTGTAGGCTGTTGCTTTATTGATGCTGCCCATTTATCTGACCATCATTTGATGGAGTCTGCTGAAGGGGGTGAGATTTCAATGGATAAAGAATCTCAGAGCAGGAAGCCTCCCAAGTGCACTGTTGTTATTGTTGATACGTATACTCTTACCATTGTACAAACTGTTTTTCATGGGAATTTGTCCATTGGGCCTTTGAAGTTTATGGACGTTGTTTCTTCAGTTGATGATGGAGAAAAGCATTTTTCACTCATGGCTGACTCCTTTGGTAAGCTACAATTGGTTCCTTTGCCAAAGGACTTTCATCAAGATGGTGGTGAGGGTGAGACAAGGTTGCAGAGATCTTCTAAGCAGGAAATAATGATATTGGAAGATGACCTTGTTGAGTCTGGACAAGTGGTGTCAATTGCAACGTGCAGAACCATTGTTGCTACTGTGATAAAAGATCGATCAATATTTAGGCTGTTAGGAAGTGGTATTACAATAGGAGTGATTCTTTTTATGAACAATTCTCTTTGCATTGAAGACAAGTATGGTCCGCCACATGTTGTAGGGGCTATGTTTCTTGAAAGTAAAAATTCTGGGAATGCACAAAGTACCGGTGAAACCCATGAATCTGAAAATTTTTTAGTGTGGAATAATAGAGGATCTGCACTTTTGTATGAAATATCTTATTTAGATAACACATTTAATTCTGAACCACTTTGCGAAATCCCAGCCACTACTTTTCCCCTAGCTGCGAGGTTGTCATTTTCTTTTGTCCACTTGAGCCAAATACTTCTTCGCGTTGAATCAGTTTGCTTTACTGCTGAAGACCAATTTCAGTGGAAACCACGTGTTACAATATGGTCACTTAAGCAGAAACATGATCATGGAAAACTCTTCGGTAAATGCAAAATGCTTGGAGAAGGCATTTCTTTTCCTGGCTGGACTTCGGCTGCTAGTTTGCATCATAAAAACGAGTCTTTGGGTGGATACAATACCGAATTAACATCTATTCAGAGCTCTGTTTCCACCTCAGAAACTGTGAATAGCATACATGTCGATGATAGTTGTTATTTTGTCCCTAAGGGACAAATTGTATCTTCTTCCATGGTTATTTCTGAAAATCTTTATGCTCCTTCTGCGATTGTATATGGCTTCTTTAGTGGTGAAATCCAAGTTGTGTGGTTTAATTTGTTTCGGGGGCTTGATTCTCCAGCTGGAAGTCCACGTCTTGCAGTAGACTCTCATATATCCAAACAAATCTTTGCAGGCCACACAGGTGCTATACTTTGTTTGGCAGCACATCGGATGGCGGGTGCTGCTAAAGGATGGAGTTTTAGTCAGGTTTTAATTTCTGGGAGCATGGATTGCACTATTCATATTTGGGATCTTGATTCTGGTAATCTCATTACAGTCATGCACCAACATGTAGGTCCTGTGCGCCAAATCATTCTACCCCCTGCTCGAACTGAACGTCCTTGGAGTGATTGCTTTCTTTCCGTTGGAGAGGACTCTTGTGTCACTCTTACTTCACTTGAGACTTTAAGGGTGGAGAGAATGTTTCCTGGACTTCCTGACTATCCTGCGAAAGTTGTTTGGGATGGTGCAAGAGGTTATATTGCATGTCTCTGTCGGGACCATTCCAGAATTTCCGATGCCATTGATGTTCTATACATATGGGATGTGAAGACCGGGTGTAGAGAAAGGGTCCTTCGTGGGACTGCTTCCCATTCGATGTTTGATCATTTCTGCAAAGAAATTAGTGCAACATCCATTTCTGGTTCATTACTGAGTGGAAATACCTCAGTTTCGTCATTACTTCTTCCAATACATGAAGACGGGAGCTTATCTCATTACAAGTTAAATAATTCAGAATGTGGAGCTACTTTGTCAAAAATGACTGGGTCTAGTACTTTGCTAGCAAATAATAGTAAAGTTAATTCAGGAAAAGGACCATATGTTTCTCGAACCAGAAAGCAACCCATTAAATGCTTTTGCCCATATCCTGGAATTGCTACCTTGAGCTTTGATCTTGAAGCATTGATTGATCCTTGTCAGAAGCACAAGCCTAAAGCCAAGAATGTTGATGGGCGAGAGTCTAGCTATATGAAGGAACACTGGAGTAGTGAGACATTTAGTCCCCGTCATATGACTTCAGATGATGGCTTTAACACTGATCAGAGTTCAACAGATGCCATAGAAGAGCATGACTGGATCAAGTCACTTGAAGAATATCTCGTTCGGTTTAGCTTGTCCTTTTTGCATTTATGGGATGTGGATTGTGGTCTTGATGACTTATTAGTAGCTGACATGAAGCTGAAAAGGCCAAATGATTTTATAGTTTCTTCTGGTTTGCAAGGCGACAAAGGGTCTTTGACACTGTCATTTCCTGGTTTTACGGCAAGTCTTGAGGTATTTTGAAGGAATTGTGCTGATATTGGCATTTGTTGTCTATTTGACTTATTTCAACCGCTCCTGAGTTGTTAATTAACATTTCAGCTTTGGAAATCATCATCAGAATTTTGTGCAATGAGGTCACTGACAATGGTTTCGCTTGCCCAACACATGATTAGCTTGTCCCACTCAAGTTCAGCCGCTAGCAGGTATCACCCTTGTTACTCCAAAAGTAGTGCACTGAATCAAAATACTTATATACTTATTTGTACACTGATTATTCTCCATTTACTTTGCTATGTTAGGTGATTTACAAAAAAAGGCCTATTTTTTTTTCTTTTGTTAAATCCCTGTCCAAATTACTGTTGACGAAATAGAGTAACATGTCAAATTCAAGCCTTAGCAGATATTTGATGTTATATTTCTGATATATTATTTTTGCAGATGGAAAGTTTGATTTCTTTATTGTTGACTGTGACCATACCTAATGGCATGTTGCTAGAAATGGATTCTACCTTTCTATATTCCAGGATACAATTCTGTTCAAGTGAATGGTTATCCTGTCCTTACATTTTCTGTCAAATGATAATCATTTTATGCTCACAATATCTTGGAAAATTGTGTTAAATGAAGATTAGTTTCACCTATTTAAGATATCTTTATTTTGGTCAATCTTGAAGGTGAGACTGACTATAGGTTTAGTCTTAATGACATGCATGTCTGTCTTCTGGTTAGCATGACGTTTTATGGGTCCATTGCATTAATGCTGATATATTTCATAAGTATGAACCTTCCTCTAAAAGATTAACAACGCAGCATTTTGATTGAGCAATTATTATTCCAGCCTGTGAAATATTTTTCCCTATATTTCTCATTTGTTACTACCAGCCATTTTGCATTTATTGGCAGTACTTAAGGATTTCACCTTTATTGTCAATTCTTGCAGTGCCTTGGCCGCGTTCTATACTAGGAATTTTGCAGACAAATTTCCAGAAATAAAGCCACCTTTACTCCAGGTCCCATCTTGAACTGATAACTTGTGTTTTCATTCTGACTTTGAACTAAAAACTGTGTAATGATGATAGATTTATATTTGCTGCATTATACATTTGATATGTTGCCACATTGTAAGTGAGAACATTTAAAATTTTGATTCCTAAAATGTAAATATCAATAAAATTTAATTTTTAGATGAAACAGTATGTTCTCATGAGTTACAAAGTATGAAAGTAACTTCCTCTCATTATTTTTTTATCCATCTTCTCCATTACCAGCCTCACAACAATCTCCTTTTATAATACAATAACTTATTCTTTCAAGTACACTAAAGCAAGACAGCCTAGAAACTAATACAAATATCCATACAATACATGTAAGATAACAAATCCTCAACCCATTCTGTCCTGGGAGAAAAAAAGGAAATCTTGAAATCAAAGCCATGGTTGGTTATAAGATCTTGGTTTTTTTGTTTGTTTGTTGGGTTGGGGAATGGAAATTTTGGATTTGATTAGAGTGCTGTGGTTTCTGACAGATGTTAGAAAGAAATAGATGAGAAAAAGCTAGAAACAGAGAAAAAAGTTGTCCAAGGCCATTGGTAGTTACTAGTGAATTGGCAGCCAGAAGAGATGGTGTAACTAGGTGTGATTGCTGATTTTGGTATTCAACATTGTGTTTATTCTCAGTCTGTTTTAATTTTCTTTACAGCTTTTGGTGAGTTTTTGGCAAGATGAAAGTGAACATGTGCGTATGGCAGCACGGTCTTTATTTCATTGTGCTGCATCACGAGCTATTCCAGCTCCTCTGTGTAGTCAACAAGCAACTAAGTATGCAAAACTTGTGAGATCTCTGAATGGAACTGAAGAACTTGAACATGAAATTTCAAGAAATGAAGAAATGACTATGATTGGAATGAGTTCTGAATGCTTGTTGGAAACTGAAGGGACTTCTCAGGTTGAGAAAGCTAAACTGCTTGCATGGCTAGAATCTTATGAAATCCAAGACTGGATTTCTTGTGTTGGGGGAACAAGTCAAGATGCAATGACGTCTCACATTATTGTTGCTGCAGCACTTGTAATATGGTACCCTAGCCTTGTAAAGCCAAGTCTTGCCACATTGGTGGTTCAACCACTTGTGAAGTTGGTTATGGCAATGAATGAAAAATATAGTTCCACTGCTGCAGAACTGCTTGCTGAGGGAATGGAGAGTACATGGAAGGCATGCATTGGCACCGAGATACCTCGTTTGATTAGTGACATATTCTTTCAAATTGAGTGTGTAAGTAGTCCATCAGCCAACTCAGCTGGTGAAAACCCAGCTGTACCAGCATCTATCCGTGAGACATTAGTTGGGACCCTTCTTCCAAGTCTAGCAATGGCTGATATTCTTGGGTTTTTAACTGTGATAGAAAGCCAAATTTGGTCTACTGCATCCGATTCACCTGTCCACCTAGTGTCTCTTGCGACTCTCATAAGGGTTGTGCGTGGTTCTCCAAGAAGCTTGGTTCAGTACCTTGATAAGGTTAGCATAGCCTGCTCCAAGTAACAGTGCATATTATTTGGATAAAAATAGTTCATGTAGTAAATACATCAAAAAGATTTTAATAGATCAGTTTTGTGATACTTATCTAGGTTGATATATTTTCTTAAATTTGAATGTAACATATATTTTATTCTTTAGTCTTTACTGCACAAGATTTCCATGAAAAATTGGTGGTTTGCTGTCATTTGCTTTTATTTCTATGTTTGTGCGTGTTGCCTGTTTCTGATAAATTTAAATTTCTTGGGCTGTCGGACATATATTTTCTTCTCTTCAGGTTTTCCTAATTAAATTTACGTGATAAAGCATTCACTATACTCGTGTTGAGAATCATGGTTACTCTTTTAGATAGTAAATTAGACTTTGCAGACCTATTATTGTGTTTGAAATGTTATTGTGAATTATTCTGATATTGGACATATTCACAGGTGGTTAACTTCATCCTACAAACTATGGACCCTGGCAACTCAGTTATGCGTAAAACTTGCCATCAATATTCAATGACTACCTTAAGGGAAGTTATACGTGTGTTTCCAATGGTAACCATGAATGAAAGCTCAACCAAATTGGCTTTTGGTGATGTTATTGGAGAGATTAACAATGCTAGCATTCGGGTATATGACATGCAAAGGTAATTATATATTCTTTTGAAATTAAGGAGGCAATAATTAGGGTTGAAAATTATTATATATGGCCATATCATCCATGTGTCATGAAATATGAATACATTCTCTCTATAGTGCTTTCCTCTATCTATTTTTTTGTGACTTTTGGAAAAAAAAACTTGCATTCAGTGAAGCTTAATTTGGAAATAGGAGTTATTTATTTATATAATAATTTAAGCTAAATATTAAGGTTGTGGTTGGATATCCCTGTTTAGAATGTTGATGGCAGTAACAGGGAACTGGTGACTTGATATTTCTTTGCTCAGTATGTATCCATAAGGATTCGTAGTATGATTTTTGCTTTTGCATTACTCGTGTCATCAAGACTATATTGCATTGCTTGTCCATAGTCAATACAGTCCGTCCATTTTTCTCGCTACCATGCTTGTCCGGTCAAGTTTTAGGTGCCTTCTTATTAGAATTAAATAATTTCGTTAGTTGTGCACCAAATTTTCTACTGTAAAAACATAGAATAATGGTTTTCAAGTTACTCTGATCTATTCAACTGGAAATCCCTTTCTGCATTAAGTTAATATATAAATAGCCCTCCCCCTCCCATGTATTGGAGGCTAATGGCTTTTGGGGATTTTATGTTTCATTATAGGCAAAAGGGGATCTTGAAACATCTGTTTCCCTGTCGAAATAGAAAAAAATCTATTAGTAAGGAATTCCATCTATAGCATTTTAGATATTATTGTAAGAATACGCGTAGTATTCTAGTTTGTATAGGAGTTAATTTATTATTAAAAGTGCTGTGGTTGTACTCTAAGTTTTTCTGATAGAGTTAGAAGACTAAACCTAGTAGGCCTCCTTGTCTAACATAAAGTCCTAACCTATAGGTCTGTATGTACCCTGATATTTATCTATTGATTTCAATCAACTAATAAACATAAGAGTTTTCTGTTTATCTTCATGGTATCAGCCTAATTCGTTCCAATCGGATTTTCTTTTTCTTCTTCGATGGTACATTCCGGTTCTAGTGAACTGCAATCTTCATCCTCAACATCTGCTACTTCGATGACAGATTTTTTGGAACCTTCTGGTTCGACTACTTTGTGCCATAGGTTTACAGGCACCGATTACGTTCAATGGTCCCAGTCTGTCAAACTCTTCCTTATCGGGATAGGAACCCTGGGATGTCACTGGGGAAACTTCAAAACCTGCTGCAGCTGATGAAGGCCTTGAAAAATGGATCCAAGAGAATGGTCGGACCATGTCTTGGCTCATTAACACCATGGCCCCTGAAGTTGGTTCACAGTTTCTTCTCTACGAGACTGCCAAGGAGATTTGGGATGCTGCTCGGGATACTTACTCCAGCACAAACAACAACTCAGAATTGTTTGGGATTGAAAGCACTGTTGCTACAATGAAACAAGATGGGATGACTGTTACTCAATACTACACAACTCTCACTAATTTATGGCATCAAATTGACAAGTATGAAGCCAATGAATGGGAGACCCCAACTGATGCTGGACTGTTTCGAAAGATCAATGAACAGAGAAGAATTTTCCAGTTCCTCAATGGATTAAATAGGAATTTTGATCTAGTTAAATCTAGGATTCTTGGACTCAATCCCCTTCCTTCCCTGAGAGAAGTCTTTTCTGAGATTCAAAGAGAGGAAAGCTGGCGCCTCTACATGATTCCAGAAGCTCCTATTCCTGACAGCTCTGCCATGGTCACACAGTCTACTTCATGTAACTACTGCAAAAAGCAAGGCCATTTAAGGAAAATTGCTGAAAATTACATGGGAAGCCTGACAATAGTAAAGCCCAATCTGTCTCCTCCTCTGATGATGGTCCAAATACTACTTCAGGGGGTTTTACTAAGCAACAAATGGCTCAGTTACAAAAGATGTTTCGTACACTAACTGACAATATTGAAGGTAATTTGGCCAGTATAGAACCTGAAGGTATGGATTACAATCCTTCCTCTGCTGCTTTTCTTTCAACTTGGATTGTTGATTCTGGAGCCACTGACCATATGACTGGTAATAAGGAATTGTTCTTTGACTTCCATACCTCTGCCTTTAAGAACACCATTAAGATAGCCGATGGGTCTTACTATAAAATCCAGGGAAAAGGTTCTGTCTTTCTTACTCAAGATTTACTTCTGAAAAATGTGTTATTTGTGCCTGATCTAAAGTGCAACTTATTGTCAGTGAGTAAATTATCCAAGGATTTCAACTGTCTTGAAGTTTAAGGGTTCTGATTGTGTTTTACAGGAACTGGACAGGAAGAAGAAGATTGGCAGTTGTCAGGAAATATGCGCATAAATTAGAGATTCTATGTATATTTAGATAGGATTCTGTAAATCCTTGTTAGTAGTTACAATCCCTAACTTTAAGGGATTTTAAGTTTCCTAGATTAGTCTCTTTCCTAGCTTAAAAGTTACCTAAGTTAAGGACATAAGCTGTATATAAGAATGTAACCTATTGTATAGAAATTAAGAGAGTTTTTCCAGTAAATTTCTTCACGTTTAACATGGTATTAGAGCTTTGGTAATCCTTTTCTGAGTTTTGCCAGTCTCGATTATTCCCTTAAAAATCCTTCCTTTGAGTGTTCAGTGAAGAGTCACTGTTAACCTAGCAAAACTATGGTTGAGGGAGGCGATGTAAGCAGTACTGAGACTGTGCAAGGAGTCACAGTGAGTGGAGGGAGCCATTCGAGTCAAATAAGTGACTTGCAAAGCATACAGGCAGCCTACAGGTTGAATGGAAAAAACTATCTTAAATGGTCACAACCGGTTCGTACCTTTTTGAAGGGTAGAGGAAAGCTAAGTCACCTCCTTGGAACTGGACCTAAGGAGGGAGACCCTCGATTTGAGGCTTGGGATGAGCAGGATTCACTAGTCATGTCCTGGCTATGGAATTCCATGCTACCAGAAATAAGTGACACATGTATGTTTCTTAATACAACCCAAGAGATATGGGAGGCTGTAAAACAAACCTACTCAAAGGTTAAAGATGCTGCCCAGATCTATGAGATCAAGACCAAAATCTCGTCCACTAAGCAAGGAGGCAGATCCATCACAGAATACTCCAACTTGCTGCAAAATTTATGGCAAGAGATGGATCACTACCAATGTATTAAAATGAAGTGTAGTGAAGATGCAACAGTCCTAAAAAGGTTTGTTGAGAAAGAAAGAATTTATAATTTTCTTGCTGGATTAAATATTGAGTATGATGCAGTGAGAGTCCAGATTCTTGGTAAAGAAGAGCTACCCTCCCAGAATGAAGTCATTGCAATCATTCGAGCTGAGGAAGGGAGAAGAGGGTTTATGATTGAGAACAATCAAGTGGAGAGTTCAGCTCTAGCCACCAGAGGTGCGGCTGAAAGAAAACCAAACCTGGAACAACAATTCTTTAAAGAGAAATCAGAAGGATAAAAAATGATGCACAAAGACTCTTTATGGTGCACTTATTGCAAGAAGTCTCGCTATACAAAAGAAAAGTGTTGGAAGCTTCATGGGAAGCCACAAACAGCAAACAAAAGTTTCTTTGAGCGAGAAGGATCATCAAGAGGACAGGGAAAGGCATATACCACTAAGCAGATGAATGAAGATGCCCAAGAACAGCCCTTTGAGTTCAACAGGGAAGAGATAGAGAAACTGAAAAGTTTACTTGGATCTCTGGAAAAACCTTCCTCTTCAGGTACATGTAGTCTGGCTTTTTCAGGTATATCCTCTTCTCAAAAATCTAAAGTCTCGGATTTTCCTACCCAAAGCTCTTGGGTGATTGACTCAGGAGCAACAGACCATATGACCAATTCCTCTCTACATTTTATCAATTATATACCCTGTCCTAGTAATAAAAAGATAACCGTTGCAGATGGAAGTAGGATAACTGTGGCTGGTCAAGGAGATATTGTTATAAGTAACACCCTGACACTTAAAAATGTCCTTCATGTACCTAAATTGTTCACTAATCTCCTGTCTATCCAAAAAATCATCAAAGACACTAATTGTTGTGTTGTTTTTTATCCTACCCAATGTGTTTTTCAGGAACAGGGAACGAGGAGGATGATTGGGCATGCTAAAGAAGAAAATGGACTGTATTATCTTGAAAACTCCAGTGGACCAGTCAGTGATCCAAATCATCCATCTTTTTCTCTTGTGTCAGAATCTAAAACCACCAAAGACCAGATATGGCTTCATCACCTTCGCCTTGGTCATCCTTCATTTAAAGTTTTAAAGCTTATGTTTCCTTCCTTGTTCAAACCTTTAGATAATGAAGAGTTTCATTGTGACATATGTGAGCTTGCCAAACACAAACGTACTTCTTTTCCCATAAGTAATAAAAAGACATCTACACCTTTTACTCTCATTCATAGTGATGTTTGGGGACCATCCACTGTTCAAAATATAACTGGGGCTAGGTGGTTTGTTTCTTTTATAGATGATTGCACTAGGGTAACATGGATATTCCTTCTAAAACAAAAATCTGATGTTAGTTCTACTTTTAAAACATTTTACACCATGATTAAAACCCAATTTGGGGCTGGTATAAAAAGGTTTAGGTCAGACAATGCTAAAGACTACTTTAACCATGTTCTATCTTCCTATTTTTAAGAAAAAGGAATCATTCATGAATCATCTTGTGTAAACACCCCTCAACAGAATGGTGTAGCCGAAAGGAAGAATGGCCATGTTCTCCAAATAACAAGAGCCTTGTTGTTTCAAAAAAATGTTCCTAAACAATATTGGGGAGAAGCTGTGTTAACTGCTACCTATATTCTCAACACATTGCCAACTCAAGTTCTTAATTCTCAGAGTCCTATTCAAGTCCTAAACAGTTTCTATCCTAACTTTAGCCCTTCACTTCACCTTAAGCCTAAAGTGTTTGGTTGTGTTGCATTTGTTCATATTCATTCTCAGAATCCAAGGGCATTGAAATGCATTTTTGTAGGGTACTCGTCTACTCAAAAAGGGTGTAAGTGCTATCATCCACCTACACGGAAATATTTTACTTCTGTTGATGTCACCTTTGTTGAGAGTGAAAACTATTTTACTCAACCTTATCTTCAGGGGGAGATTTTGTTCAGAGAAGATAAGGACATAGATTATTTCCTTCTTCAGCCTCTCACCTTGCCTATCAAAAAGGGTTCTGAATCTGCCCAGCCTGTTCAAAATAATTCTGGATCTGTCCAAAATGATTCTGAATCTGCCCAGCCTGCCCAATCCCAGCCTGATCTTACTCAATCTGTTTGTGAATTTGATCCTCATCCTTCTTTTGACCAACAACAACCTGAACCCACCACACCTAAGACTAGAATTCAAGATATTGCTAGTCCTCTACAAACTTACTCGAGGAAAAGGAGACCAGTGCATGCTCAATCACCACCCTTGTCTCCTCCACAGACTGAGGTAATTACTGCACCTATCTTTGATTCAAATAATATTGAGAATACTAATCCTGATTCTGATCATAGGGATTTTGAATTTCCTATTGCAATTAGAAAAGGGAAAAGAACTTGTACCACAAAAAACCCTCTTTATTTGTTCATATCCTACAGAAACTTGTCTCCCAACCATAAAGCCTTCCTTACTAGCCTAAATTCCATTCCCAAAAATGTATCCGAGGCTTTAGAAAATGAGAATTGGAAGAGTGCTATGAAAGTTGAAATGGAAGCACTGGAAAAGAACAAAACGTGGGACTTGGTGAAGCTGCCAGAAGGAAAGAAAACAGTGGGTTGTAGATGGATATTCACAAGTGAAGTACAAATCAGATGGCTCCTTGGAGAGATATAAAGCAAGGTTGGTGGCTAAAGGGTATTCCCAAACCTATGGGATAGATTACCTTGAAACTTTTGCACCTGTTGCAAAGATGAATACTGTAAGGATCTTGTTGTCATTGGCTGCCAATCAAGGATGGAGATTACATCAGTATGACATCAAGAATGCCTTTTTGCATGGAGATCTTGAAGAGGAAGTTTACATGGACATTCCTCCTGGATTTAGTCCAAACTGTGGACAAACAGTTTGCAAATTGAAAAAGGCCTTGTACAGGCTAAAACAATCCCCAAGAGCCTGGTTTGGCAGGTTTACCAAGGTGATGTTGAAGCTAGGTTACAGACAAAGTCAGGGTGATCATACTTTATTTGTGAAACATTCCTCAGGGGGGGTTGCTGCCCTAATAGTCTATGTAGATGACATCATAGTCATAGGGGATGACTCGAAAGAAATTGACAACTTAAAGAGGTGTTTGATCAAGGAGTTTGAAGTCAAAGATCTTGGAAGACTAAAATACTTACTTGGAATTGAAGTTGCATATTCACAGCAAGGAATCTTCATATCTCAACAGAAATATACTCTAGATTTGCTGACAGAAACTGGCAAACTAGGGTGCAGACCAGCCGAGACACCAATAGAGGTTAATCACAAACTTGGAGATGCAACAAATGATGCAGTAGTGGATAGAGGCTCATATCAGAGACTTGTGGGAATGCTGATATATTTATCACACACTAGACCAGACATTGCCTATGCAGTTGGGGTTGTGAGCCAATTCATGCATAATCCTAAAGAATCACATCTGAGAGCAGTGACTCAGATTTTACAGTACCTAAAGGGCAAACCAGGAAGTGGAGTTTTATTTAAAAAGGGAGAATCTGACATTGGAAGCCTATATTGATGCAGATTATGCAGGGTCCTTGGTTGATAGAAGATCAACATCAGGCTACTGTACATTTTTGGGAGGAAACTTAGTAACCTGGAGAAGCAAAAAAACAAAATGTTGTGGCCAGGTCTAGTGCAGAAGCCGAGTTTAGAGCCATGACACTTGGGATTTGTGAATTATTGTGGCTGAAGATTATCTTAGAAGATTTAAAGGTCAAGTGAGAAGGTCCAATGAAACTATACTGTGACAATAAATCAACAATTAATATTGCTCATAATCCAGTTCAACATGACAGGACAAAGCATGTTGAAGTGGATAGACACTTCATAAAAGAAAAACTTGACAGTGGCCTAATTTGTACTCCCTATGTATCAAGTGGAGATCAAGTTGCAGATATTCTTACCAAGGGGCTACCTGGGAAGATTTTTCAGAGGTTAACTAGCAAACTGAAAATGGAGGACATCCAATCCCCAGCTTGAGGGGGAGTGTCAGGAAATATGCGCATAAATTAGAGATTCTATGTATATTTAGATAGGATTTTGTAAATCCTTGTTAGTAGTTATAATCCCTAACTTTAAGGGATTTTAAGTTTCCTAAATTAGTCTCTTTCCTAGCTTAAAAGTTACCTAAGTTAAGGACATAAGCTGTATATAAGAATGTAACCTCTTGTATAGAAATTAAGAGAGTTTTTCCAGTAAATTTCTTCACGTTTAACAGCAGTGCTAGCTTGCAGAATGGTTTATATGTCTTCTCCAGTATTCAGTTCCCTCAACACCTTTCTTCTACAATTTGTTTTTCTTCCTTAGGACAAGATGATATTATGTTGTGGCATTTTAGGTTAGGCCATCCAAGTTTTTTCTATCTTTCTAAATTGTTTCCTAAATTGTTTCTTAATAAAAAACTTTCTTCTTTTAAATGTCATGTTTGTCCTCTTGCAAAACAATCTAGACATTCGTATTTACCCTCTACTTATAAACCCTCACATCTTTTTTCTCTTATACACAATGATGTTTGGGGTCCTTCTCGTGTGAAAAATATTACTGGGGCTCGTTGGTTTGTCACATTTATTGATGAACATAGTAGGCTTACTTGGACATACTTGGTAAAAGAAAAATCAGAAGTCAGTCGAGACTTTGAACAATTCTATGGTATGGTTGAAACCCAATTTAAGAATAAAATTCAAATTTTTAAGTCTGACAATGGGGAATTTTTCATTAAGTCCTTAGGCGAATTCTTCAAACATAAAGGCATTGTTCACATCAGTTCATGTGTTGATACTCCCCAACAAAATGGGATTGCAGAAAGGAAAAATCGAAATCTTTTGGAGGTAACCCGAACCCTAATGTTCTCCAACAATGTTCCTCAATACTTGTGGGGTGAGGCATTATTGACTTCTACTTATCTTATTAATTGTATGCCTAGTAAAGTATTAAATTTTCAAACACCCAGGGATGTTTGTTCAGAATTTAAGTCCTACAAGATCTAAACTTGATCCTAAGTCTATGAAATGTGTCTTAGTTGGATATTCTTCACTCAAGAAGGGCTATAAATGTTACCGTCCCCCTTCTAAAAAGTTCTTTGTTACTATGGATCTAACCTTTTTTGAGCATGAACTTTATTTTTCCTAGACTGAAATTAAGGGAGAGATATGTGGTACTAATTTTTAGCTTGTTCCTACACAGGTTCCTCTTTCTTCACCTTCTCATTATCCTCCCTTACTTGAGTCTCAAACTTCTTCCTATACTCCTCCTAACTCACCACCTAACCCATATCTTTCTCCCGTTACTTATCCTGCATCAAAACAATTAACTCGAACTTCTTCACAGCCTCCCAAACAATTGCAGGTCTATACTCGAAAAAGGAAGACTATTCCAGAAACTGTTTTGCAATCTAGCACTCGTCAAGAATTAAACTTCAGTCCAATTGCTTGTGAAAAAAGTGAAGGTAATGAATCTATTAATATACATTCTCATCTTCTTTATGATTATGAACATATTGCTAAGAGAAAAGGGATGAGACAGTGTACCAAGTACTCTATCCAAAGGTAAGCTGCCTATGGAAGTTTGATGCCTTCATTCAAAGCTTTTACAGCATGTTTAGACAAGGAACAGACTCCAAATAGCTATGAAGAAGCAATTCAGAATCCTAAATGGAATAAGGCTATAGAGGAAGAAATTGAAGCACTTCAAAAGAATGAAACTTGGACTATTACAGACCTACCCCAGGGCAAGAGGACTGTCGGCTGTAAATGGGTGTTTGCCATCAAATATAATTCTGATGGGACCGTACAAAGACACAAGGTAAGGTTGGTTGCAAAAGGGTTTACTCAAACCTATGGGATCGACTTTAAGGAGACTTTTGCTCCAGTGGCAAAATTGAATTTAGTTCGAATTCTTCTTAGTTTGGCAGTGAACTGTGACTGGAAACTACACCAACTGGGTATCAAGAATGCATTCCTAAATGGAAATCTTGAGTCTGGAGTAAAAGGTGTAGGACAGCCTCAGAAAGTTTGCAAACTAGCTAAATCACTCTATGGACTTCAACAATCTCCTAGAGCCTGGTTTGAGAGATTCACCAAGGTTATATTGAAGAATGGGTTCAAGCAATCCTCGGCCGATCATACCTTGTTCAGTAAGGTAACATCATCCAATAAAAGAGTGATCTTAATTGTGTACGAGGATGACATAATTATGACTGGAGATGATGAAGAATAAGTCAGCAAATTGAAGAACTTCTTAAGCAGAGAATTTGAAATTAAAGATCTTGGGAGTTTGAGATACTTCCTAGGCATGGAAGTAGCAAGGACCAACAAAGGGTTAATTATAAACCAACAAAAGTATATCCTGTATCTTCTTAAAGAAACAGGTTTACTGGGTTGCAAACCTGCAGACACACCAATGGAGGCAAGCCTAAAGTTTAACAAACCGAAAACTGGTCTTGTAGCTGACAAAGGACTCTACCAAAGATTAGTAGGTAAATTGATTTATTATCTCTCACTAGATCTGACATCTCATTTCCAGTAAATGTCATAAGTCAATACATGTCAGACCCTAAACAAGAACACATGGATGCAACAAAGGGGATTTTGAGGTATCTAAAAGGTACACCAGGACATGGCCTATTTTTCAGAAAGAATCAAGACAGAACTGTGAAGATCTACACTGATGCAAGCTGGGCAGGAGAGCTCTCTGACAGGAGGTCAACCAGCGGGTACTGTTCTTTGTTTGGGGAAATCTGGTGACCTGGAAGAGCAAGAAACAAACGGTGGTTGCAAGAAGCAGTGCTGAGGCAGAATTCAGGGCACTAGCTTTGGGAATATTTGAAGGAATTTGGCTATTGAAATTTCGTAGGGAATTGGGAATGGCACAAGATGAAAGTTTTGAAATTTTGTGTGATAACCAATCAACTATCCAGATAGCCAAAAATCCTGTACAACATGATAGGACAAAGCATATTGAAATCGACAGACACTTCATTGCTAAGAAGTTAGCTAAAGGGACAATTTCTCTAAACTACATCCCTACAGAAGAACAAGTGGCAGACACTCTCACAAAGCCTCTGCCAAAAGCTCTTTTCAACAAATTTTTGTCCAAACTGGGATTATACAACGTATATTCACCAGTTTGAGGGGGAGTGTAAGAATACACATAGTATTCTAGTTTGTATAGGAGTTAATTTATTATTAAAAGTGCTGTAGTTGTACTCTAAGTTTTTCCGATAGAGTTAGAAGATTAAACCTAGTAGGACTCCTTGTCTAACATAAAGTCCTAACCTATAAGTCTGAATGTACCCTGATATTTATCTATTGATTTCAATCAACTAATAAACAGAACTTTTCTTTTATCTTCAGTTATGTGTCAGTGATATCTTGTTATTTGTTATTCTTTCATGAGATTGTTTGACAATACTACCCTGTACTTTTTTCTTTCTTTTGTTTGTTCACTGTTCATGTATTTTCTTTTCAGTTTATTCCATGTGATGAGTTTCTGACCCTAGTAGTTTGCATATTTTTTTTACTAGGAATGAACTGAGAAGTTAACGGTAGCTTCTGTCCACTTTTTTTTTTTCTTTTTTTTTTTTCTGTATGTAGTGTTACAAAAATCAAAGTTTTGGATGCAAGTGGACCTCCTGGACTTCCGAGTTTTCTTTTAGGAGCACCTGAAATGTCGGTGACTACTGTAATATCAGCTCTGAGCTTTTCTCCAGATGGAGAGGTATATCTAATTAGTCTGTTTGCAAATTACAAGATATTCCATTCTTGTACTAGTTACGAATGCACATCTTAAATTATAGACGAAATGATTTTACATAGTCAGATGTTTAATTTTTCTGCATTGTTATCACCATTTTACAGTGGGGTGAACTCCCATGTACTGATGTGTTTTCTCTTTAAATCATGTACATGTCCTACTATTGGCAGGGGTTGGTAGCTTTCTCTGAACATGGGCTGATGATCAGATGGTGGTCCTTGGGATCCGTGTGGTGGGAGAAACTGAGCCGGAACCTTGTTCCTGTCCAGTGTACCAAAGTGATATTTGTTCCTCCAGGGGACGGATTCTCACCCAAAACTTCAAGATCAAGCATCATGGGAAGCGTATTGGGACATAGTAACGATCCCAATTCACCGGTAATATTCTGTCCCCATTATTAGTAAAGAGAATTGGGTCATTACAAGATGATATATACATGTCTCTGTGTTCCTGTTTCACAATCATGTTTGTGCTTTTGAGTAAGGTGGAACTAGACCTGTCAATTTTGACCTGAAAACTGACCCAATCTGAACTGAACCTGCAAATGAAATATGACCTGAATTCTTAAGTGTCTAAACAAGTAACCTGAAATGATCTAAATTAGGGATGTTAAACTTGAATGAAAAAAAAAACATGAAATGACTCTAACTTGGAATGATCTGAACCCATAATAACTGGAACAAGTAAACCAGAAAAGACTCAAATCATAGTGTCAAACCTGAACAAAGAAAAACCCCAAAATGACCCCAACCCAAAGAGCACGAATGGAAAGCCTGAATAACCCAAAAAGACTTGAGCCTGAAATAGCTTGAACTTGAAACTACCAAACACTGAAGGATTTGAACCCAACCAAAATCCAAAATGACTCAAACTTGAAAAGGTTCTAAAATTTTTAAAATCCGAATTAATCCAACCCAAATTGACTCAACCCGGAATCAACCTGATCCAGCAATTGACAGGTCTAGCTGGAACCAATAAATTTTCATGCTATAGCTACACATTGCATGTACTTGTTTACGGTTAATGCTCAGGTGGTTGCTTTGCTTCTTCCTTAGTCGAATCCCATGTTTGTCTTTCTTTTTACCCCTGCAGGAGAGTGCTGCTAAGAGTTATTCAGATGGATTAAAACTCTTGATTCATAACCTTGACCTTTCTTACCGTCTTCAATGGGTTGGCAAACGTAAAGTTCTGCTCACAAGGAATGGCCTTGAGATAGGCAATTTCCCGTTATGACGATGCTGACAACTGCACGATGTAGTTACCTTGAAACTTGAGTTCGGACTTGAACGTTCCAACATCGGATGCATTCTATGTATATGTGTTTAGCTGAATTGATGCTTCTCCCGGTTTACATGGTCCCTTGCATATCTTTCTTGGGGTTGCACCGGTTAGTACAATCAGTTTTGGTTAGAAAATGGTGTATGTATTATCCTTAACATAGACTGCTGAGTTACCCGGAATTTACTAGCGTCATGGTTACAAGAATTTTACTATTTAAATTAGACGTAGACTTGGACAGTAATATTAAAACATTAAACATATATATTAAACGGGTTCTATACATATTAAAACTGTATCAATATAATTCTAGATATAAAGTAAATTCAAATTTGAATACAATATTTTTACTATTTATTCAGAACATCCTTGTAATTTTGTAGATATCTCATTCTAGTTTTAGGGTTGTGATGCACTTGAGGTTAGGGGTGAGCATTTGATCGAGTAGAGTTAAAAAAATTTTGAGTTAGTCGAGTTGATGATGCTATTATATAATTTAAACTTACTTTGATTTTTTTTCTTCGAATTTGAGTTTAGGAAATTCAAGTTGAGTCAAGTTCGAGTTTATATTCAAATTTAATTGTAAACATTTATAATGTTAATATATTAATTAATTCTAATTTAAATAACGTTCTATAATCATATATAATATTTATATACATTTCTCTCTCTTTCAATATATAGATGGGGTATAATTGAAGGATTCAGCTAGAACTTGAAAATCGATCGGTTAATTATTAAAAAATTTGAGTTATAAGAGAGTGTCTTTGAGGCATCACCAGTTAACTGTGTTAGTCTCTGGGGTATTTCAGAAGACGAAAACAAAATCAATGGGACACATTGAGCATTTAGACATAACAAACACCACGTTTAGGGATGTAAAAAGTTGACTCGACCTGAAAATTTGATTGAAACCTGTTTGAGTCAGAATTTGGTTTGACCTAAGAATATGATGACCCGAAATCGATTTGTAATCGATTGTTGTTGATCACCTGACCTGCATTCGACCGAGAACGACCTGAACCTGAATTGAACATGTTATTGTGGACTCGAAATTCGACATGCCGACTGAAACGAACCCGAACTCGAGACTAACCTGGTAGATAATCGATATTACCCGACTGAATTGATACGAGATTTGATTTTACCTAACTTGTTTTAAAACCGACCTGACTTGTTTTGAACCCGACCTGTTGTTGACCTGAACTGACATTGACTTGGCTTGATATTTACCCGTCATGTAATTGACGAAGTCTATGATTTGATGAATTTAAAGTGTTGATAAATGTAAATTATTAATTTTTTTAAAATCAATTTAAAGTGTTAAATAATCCTTTTGTTATATATACATATATAATCAATTAAAATATGGATAAATATTTTATACACATGCGATGGAAACTGAAAGTTTCCACAGTCGTCTTAGTTTTAGAGTATAGAGAGTTAGTTTAGGGTATATGGTTTAGGGGTTTAGGTGTAGGGGTTAGAATTTAGGGATAGTTGTTTCAATTTAAGGTTTAGGGTTATAATTTAGGGTTTATAGGTTAAAACTTAAATCCTCACCATATTACCCAAAAAACTAAACCCTAACCTATAAACCCTAAATTATAACCCTAAACCTTAAATTGAAACAATTATCCCTAAATTCTAAACCCCTACACCTAACCCCTTAAACCCTATACCCTAAACTAACTCCCTATACCCTAAAACTAAGGCGTTTGTGGAAACTTTTAGTTTTCACCGCCAGTGTATATAAGGAAAGATTTAGTGAATAGTGCTTCTAAGATTTAGGGGTTCATATTTAGGGTTTAGTGGTAAATATTTTAAGTTGAATGTTTGGGGTAATGGGATTAGTGTAGGGATTTAAGGGTTGAGATTAGAGGTTTAGGGGTATAAACAATACATGTTTTAAGTTGAGTGTTTGAAATTGGGGTTATGAGATTAGTTTAGGGGTTGAGGTTTGGGGTTTTGGGGTAAACGTGTCAAGTTGAGTGTTTGGGTTATGAGATTAATTTAGGGATTTTGGGTTTATTTTTGTTCATAATATCCATAATTTTTAACTGAATTGACCCTAATTTATTTTAAATTTTTTCTAATCTAGTCAAATGCTTTTAAATATGATAATATTTTTGTTTATTATAGTCCACCACCACTACGCCTGGTACTAACCAAGTTTAAACTCTCGAATAAAAGGGCGCCGCATTAACGGTTGATATCCGATATGCAATATAATATACCAAATAAGCATGGTAAATATACGAAGCTAAGGGCATAAATAAAAGCATGAAATATATCAGATGCATATAAAAAAGAATATATCCTATACACTGGCGGTGGAAACTGAAAGTTTCCACAAGCGCCTTAGTTTTATGGTATAGAGAGTTAGTTTAGGGTATAAGGTTTAGGGGTTTAGGAGTTTAGGTGTAGGAGTTTAGAATTTAGGGATAGTTGTTTCAATTTAAGGTTTAGGGCTATAATTTAGGGTTTATAGGTCAAGGTTTAGGGTTTAGGGTAATATAGTAAGGATTTAGGTTTTAACCTATAAACCCTAAATTATAACCCTAAACCTTAAATTGAAACAACTATCCCTAAATTTTAATCTCCTACACTTAAACCCCTAAACCCTACACCCTAAACTAACTCTCTATACCCTAAAACTAAGGCGTTTGTGAAAACTTTTAGTTTCCACCGCATGTGTATAGAATATTTATCCATATATATGAATGATGGGTTCCGGTATTAGAGGCTTAGGGTGAGCAACTACAAGGGCATAGTGTCAGGTAGAGGCATGGAGTGTACCGACAGAGGATCCAATGCATTGAATGCATTGGTCTTCTTCTTCTTTTATTAATAAATAGTAATAAATATTATGTAGAACTAATATTTTGATATAATAATTGAAAAATACTTTTAGACTAAATTGAAAAAATTTCAAAAATACTTTTAAGTCCAAACAACTTGAAAATAAGTTTGTGGATGTTTTAAATGGTTTTGGCAATGTTTAAAACGTTTTTAAGTAGCCAAACTAGTGCTTTTAATGTACCCGTTTCGATACAGACGTAATCTGTTTCGAAACGTTTTGAAACTGTCAAAACCCGTTCCTATACGGCCGTTCCTATACGGCCTCACCCGTTTCTATACGACCTCACCCATTTCTATACAGCCCTACCCGTTTCTATATGGCCTCCTTATTTCACATAACGACTCTTTCTATTTTCAGACTGTTTCGAAATAGGGACATATGTTCTGATACGAGTAGCTGCAGAACTGCATTTATTGCGGGAAATAAAGGCTCCAACGGCTTCAAAACATTCCTAACGGCTAGTAACGGCCACAAACTCAATTGAGACTATAAATTGAAGGCTGGAACACTTGAAGAATGTTAGAGACAACATCCAAGCAACATGGTTAAGAGAATTAGAGTCTAAATCCTTATTTTACTATTCTCTTGTACATAGTCTTTAGAGAGTGAGCTTTATTGTAAATTCTTGTACTTTTGTGAGCTTAAATTTGTGTAAACACCCACCTTGTGAGGTATTAAGTTTACCAAACAAATTCCTTGTAAAAGGAGAGGTTCTAGTTTAGCCTTGAGAGAAAAACTAGAGTTGATTCTATCTTAGCCAAGTCCAAAAGATAGGGTTGTAATAGTTTCCTCCTAAACCGGTAAAAGGGGACGAATTCATTGTTGAGTGAATTGGGAAATCCTTAGTGGTGTGTTAAGGTAGGTGCTTGTTAGAAGGCTGAACCACTCTCAAATCATTGTGTCACTTATCTACATTTATTTCGAATTTAGCCAATTCAACCACCAAACATTTACAACCCTCATTGACGGTTTCAGTGATCGATTCGAGCGTGCTATAAACTCAACAATTGGTATCAGAGCCTCGTCTCCATCGAAGGACTCACATCCGGGAGTAAAGATCATTTTCTCGAATTCCACCGTTCAAGAAAATGGCAAGATTTGAAAAAGGTCGCTATATCTCGTGTCCTCCGCTCTTCGAAGGAGAAGCATACTTCCAATGGGCAAATATCATGAAATTCTTCATCAAGTCTCAAGATTATGAGGTTTGGGACATCATTGAAGACGGGTATTTGGAAGCTCGGAAAAAGAAGAAAAAGCAAATGAGTGCCAACGAGACGAAGGCAATGCTAAACGCTAAGGCGATGCACATTCTCTATTGTGGCATTAACGAAGAAGTTTCCAAAAGGATCTCCAAATGAAAAAGTTCCAAAGAATTATGGGAGAAACTTGAGAAGCTTTATGGAAACAAGAAGGGAGAAAAGAAATATGATGATCAATCATGTGCAAACCTTCTCTCCAATCCAAAGGTGGATGGTGTTTTGGCTCTCGATGAGCCTAAGGTATCTTCTAACTCAAATGAGCTTAATTCTTACTCTTTCGATGAGTTGCAAGATGCTTTCGATGAATTATTTTTGGAATTTGAGACCATGAATTCCAAATTTAAGAAAATGATTTCAAAACTTGAATTTGAAAATGATTTTCTTTTGAAAACAAAAGTGGATTTTGAAAACCAAAATGAAATTTTGATAAACGATTTAGAGTTCTAAAAAACAAGTAAAGATGTTTTAGAAAAAGAAAATCTTGATTTGAAAGTTAAGCTTGAAAGCTTAACAAAAGAAAAAGAAATTGTTTTCAATAATTCATCTTGTCACATAATGGCAAAATGCTCACATTGTCATTATCATGGTCATTCCTTACATACTTGTCCTATTAGGAAGAGAAAATATTATAAGATTAGACAAGTATGGGTTCCTAAGGGAACTAAAGACATTGTGACTAATGTAAATGGATCCATAGCAATTTGGATACCAAAAATCAAGTGAGTGTCTTTTGTAGGTGTGTTGGAGCAATGGGAAGAAATGCAAAGGCATGAAAATGCTCTAGTCACACAAGTGAAGAAATTGGGTAACCTCTAAGCTTATAGCGTTTATTTTCTTTTATATTTGGTTATCTAATTTTCGTTTTAAAAGTCTTGGATTATTTGTTAAGCCTAACAATGGTGCTTGAGTAAGGGAGAGCCATTTTAAAACTAAAATTCTTATTTGTGTCAATTTTTTAACCTCCTAAGTTATTTTAAACTTAAAGTTATTTAAGTTCTTTTTGATATAACAAAAAGGGGGAGAAATGGTTTGAAAATTTGATTTTTCAAGAGAATAAGGGGGAGCTTTAACTTCTTTTATTTTTTGAAATCTCTTATTTAAATTTTTGAAAATAAAAAGGGGGAGAATCTCAAATAATTTTTCAAGTTGGTGTTATTATATCAAAAAGGGGGAGATTGTAGAACTAATATTTTGATATAATAATTGAAAAATACTTTTGAACTAAATTGAAAAGATTTCAAAAATGCTTTTAAGTCCAAACAACTTGAAAATAAGTTTGTGGATGTTTTAAATGGTTTTGGCAATGTTTGAAACGTTTTTAAGTAGCCAAACTAGTGCTTTTAATGTACCCGTTTCGATATAGGCATAATCTGTTTTGAAACTATCAAAACTCGTTCCTATACGGCCTTACCCGTTTCTATACGGCCATTCTTATACGGCCTCACCCGTTTCTATACGGCCCTACCCGTTCTATACGTCCTCCTTATTTCACATAACGACTCTTTCTATTTTGAGACTGTTTTGAAACAGAGACATATGTTCCGATACAGGTAGTTGCAGAACTGCATTTATTGCGGGAAATAAAGGCTCCAACGGCTCCAAAACATCCCTAACGGCTAGTAACGGGCACAAACTCAATTGAGAATATAAATTGAAGGCTGGAACACTTGAAGAATGTTAGAGACAACATCCAAGCAACATGGTCAAGAGAATTAGAGTCTAAATCCTTATTTTACTATTCTCTTGTACATAGTCTTTAGAGAGTGAGCTTTATTGTAAATTCTTGTACTCTTGTGAGCTTAAATTTGTGTAAACACCCACCTTGTGAGGTATTAAGTTTACCAAACAAATTCCTTGTAAAAGGAGAAGTTCTAGTTTAGCCTTGAGAGAAAAACTAGATTTGGTTCTATCTTAGCCAAGTCCAAAAGATAGAGTTGTAACGGTTTCCTCCTAAATTGGTAAAAGGGGACGAATTCATTGTTGAGTGAATTGAGAAATCCTTAGTGGTGTGCTAAGGTAGTGGATGTAGGTGCTTGTTAGAAGGCCGAACCACTCTAAAATCATTGTGTCATTTGTCTACCTTTATTTCGATTTTAGCCAATTCAACAACCAAACATTTACAACACTCATTGACGGTTTCAGTGATCGATTCGAGCGTGCTATAAACTCAACATATTATTATTATTAAGACTAATAATAATACTAAAACCTATACAAAAATTAGTGATTATAGTACCCAACCCAAAACTACCGATAGCGATTTTAAATATTTAACGGGCTTTTGAAGGCTTAATTTATTTCAGCCCAAAAAAGATTTAAGAGTTGAAGTTTGGGGTTTAATGATAATTTTGTTAAGTTGAGTGTTTGGGTTATGTGGTTAGTGTAGGGATTAGGAGATTATGTTTGCACTTTAATTATTAGTGATTATATGATTTAGGTGTTGAGGTTTGTGGTTTAAGTGGAAATGTGTCAAGTTGAGTGTTCGGGGTTATGAGATTAGTTTAGGGATTAGGGAATATGCTTACACTTTAATTATTAGTGATTGTAAGATTTAGGTGTTGAGGTTCGGAGTTTAAGAGTAAATGTGTCAAGTTGAGTGTCTGGGGTTTATGTTATAATATATGGTTCAAGTTGAGTGTTTGGGGTTATAGAATTTGTTTAGGGATTAGGGAATTTGAGGATTAGGCTTGTAATTTAATTACTAGTGAATGTAAGATTTAGGGTTTGAGATTTAGGGGTAAATGTGTCAAGTTGAGTGGTTGGTTGGGGTTATGAGATTAGTTTAGGGATATAGTTTGCACTTTAATTATTAGTGATTATAAGATTTAAGGGTTGATGTTTGGGATTTAGGGATTCAAATTCACCATTATTTATTTTAAATTTTTTTAATCTAGTCCAATATTTTTGTAGGATATTGCGCTTGTATTTGGATTAGGATTAAACTCTTAGGAGTTTGTTATTATATGTAATTACTGTTTTATGTAAATAGATTAGGATTTAAACTCCTAAAAAGTCCTAAGCCTTGTATAGAGTTAGAAATTTTGTAGTTCTAGGAATCCTTATCCTAGTTGAACTCCTACGTGACTCTATAAAAGAGTCTCATGTTGTATCTTTCTAAATCATCGAATAACAGAAAAGTATTCTGTTTTCTACTCTTTCTACATGGTATCAGCTGGGGTTTCGATTACTCAACCCTACTTGACTTCCAAATCAAAACAAATCACTAGAAAAACCTCCTGCTCGATGGCTACTTCTTCAACCATCGATATCTCATCTTTATCATGATTTATTTCTGGTTCTGACGACCTCAAGTTGGCAAGAACTACTGAAACGAAACTGGCCATAAAAGAACCTGCAGGTACCTCATTCCCAACAGCCTTATTGTCTACACAACTCAATCTAACTTGGATCATCAACTCTGGGGCTACCGACCACATGACTGGTAACAAAGATTTATTTCTCAATTACTCAGCCTCCTCTTCGGGTAGATCAATTAAAATTGCTGATGGTTATCTCTAACAAATTGCGGGTTCTGATTCTATTATTATTAATCCCAATTTGGTGCTAGATGATGTTCTCTTTGTACCAAATTTTGCCTGCAATCTTATTTATGTTAGCAAGCTTTCGAAAATCTTGAAGTATTCTGCAAGTTTTAATGACTCTAGTTGTATTTTATGGGCTATGGACTCAAAAAAGACAATCGACACTGCCAGTTTGCACAATGGTTTTTATGCTCTCCATAGCTCTCTATCTCCTTGCACCTCTTTCTCTTTTTCCTCCTTCACTGCTTTAAAACAATCTGATGATGTGCTATTATGGCATTTTAGGTTAGGTCAACCTAATTTTCAATATCTATCAAAGTTATATCCATCTTTGTTTATCAATAAAAAGTCATGTTTGAAGAGGACCCTTACTTTCATAGATCATTGAAGTGTATACTAGTTGGTTATTCTTCACTCAAGAAGGGCTATAAATGCTATCATCCTCCTTCTCACAGATTTTTTGTTACTATGGATCTTACATTTTTTTAGCAGGACCCTTACTTTCCTCAGGCTGCAATTCAGGGGGAGACTTGGGATGATTTTTAGCCTTCTCCTCACCCTCAAGTAATCTCTCCCAATATTTCTATACCACCAGATTTTGAATCCACTACTTCACCCTTATCCGAACCTACATCTCCTTTACCAACTCCTTCCAAAACACCTACACCTATTCGAAACACATTCACTCCTTCTAAAACTCCTCAAATTTTTTTGAAAACACCTACTCCTAAACAAATTTTGACCTATATAAGAAAAAAGAAAACTATACATAGGCTATTTTGCAATCTGACACTTGTCGTGAGTTGGATTTGAGTCCATCTGCCAATATAGAGGAGGAAGGTAATATAATCAGTGAGCCTACTATCCCTAATCTTGATGATTTTTCTATTGCTATTAGAAAAAGGGGTTAGAAAGTGCACTAAACATCCTATTCAGAAATTTGCTGGATACAATTCATTGAAGCCATTCTTTAAAGCCTTTACAACAAGCTTAGATAAAGAGCAGATTCCTTCCACAGTTGATGAAGCTTTAAAGCATACCAAGTGGAGAAAGGCTGTCGAAGAAGAAATCAGTGCTCTTGAGAAGAATGGTACCTGGACAATAACTGATCTTCCCCAAGGTAAAAAACCCGTTGGTTGTAAGTGGGTTTTTGCTGTGAAATATAACTCTGATGGTAATGTCCAGATATACAAAGTGAGGCTTGTGGCTAAATGCTATACACAGACCTATGGGATCGACTACACAGAAACCTTTGCTCCAGTGGTAAAACTTAACATTGTTCGAGTATTACTAAATCTAGCTGTCAATTCTGATTGGAAGCTTCACCAACTTGATGTGAAGAATGTATTCCTTAATGGAAAGTTAGAGGAAGAGGTTTATATGAAGATTCCACCTGGTCTGAGATCGATTGAAAGAGATCAGAAAGTTTGTAAGCTCAACAGGTCACTTTATGCTCTGAAATAGTCTCTTCGAGCTTGGTTCGATAGATTCACCAAAGCTATTCTGAAAGATGGATACAAGCAATCACTGGCGGATCACACTCTTCATTTAGGTAACCTCAGAAAACAAAAGAATTATCTTAATTGTCTATGTAGATGACATAATTGTGACATGAGATGATGAGGAGGAAATCGGGTGCTTAAAAAACCTTCTACATAGATAATTTGAAACAAAGGATTTGGGACAACTTCGATACTTCCTCAGAATGGAGGTTGCTAGATCAAGTGAAGGGTTGGTGATTAATCAAAGGAAGTATTTCCTTGATTTTCTTAATGAAGCAGGGATGCTCGGGTCTAAACCAACAGATATACCAATGGAAGCCAACTTGAAATTCACTAAGGAAATATGCACTTTAGTTGACAAAGAGAGATTCCAAAGATTAGTGGGAAAACTAATCTATCTATCCTTGATGCGGCTAGACATTGCGTTTCCAGTCAATGTGATTAGTCAACATATGACGAATCCTAATGAAGAACACATGGCAGCAGCTAACAGAATCCTCAGGTACTTGAAGAAAACTCCTGGACATGGTTTACTGTTTGAAAAGACACAGGACAGAACTGTGAGAATCTTTACAGACTCAAGTTGGGCAGGAGAACTAACTGACATAAGATCGACAAGTGGGTACTGTGCATTTGTTTGGGGAAATCTTGTGACTTGGAGAAGCAAGAAGCAATCGGTGGTATCCAGAAGCAGTACTGAAGCAGAATTTAGAGCTTTGGCTCTAAGAATGTGTGAAGGAATTTGGCTACTCAAGTTGCTTAAGGAATTACACACTAACCAAGAAGATAAGTTTGAGGTTTTGTGTGATAATCAATCATCCATTCAGATTGCAAAGAATTCAGTTCAACATGATCGAACAAAACATGTTGAGATAGACAAGCATTTTATTGCAGAAAAAATCGTCAATGGGATAGCTACTTTGTCATATATTCTCACAAGAGGCCAACTAACTGACATTCTCACAAAAGCCTTATCCAAAACAATTTTTGATGACTTTCTATCCAAGCTGGGACTATACAATGTATACTCACCAGCTTGAGGGGGAGTGTAGGATATTGCGCTTGTATTTGGATTAGGATTAAACTCTTAGGAGTTTGTTATTATATGTAATTACTGTTTTATGTAAATAGATTAGGATTAAAACTCCTAAAGAGTCCTAAGCCTTGTATAGAGTTAGAAGTTTTGTAGTTCTAGAAATCCTTATCCTAGTTGAACTCCTACGTGACTCTATAAAAGAGTCTCATGTTGTATCTTTCTAAATCATCGAATAACAAAAAAAGTATTATGTTTTCTACTCTTTCTACAATTTTTAATATGGTGATATTTTTGTTCATTATAGTCCTTAAAATTTTATTTTTATTTCAAATTGACCCATATTCATTTTTTTGTAATTTAGTCCAAACTTGTACTTTAATTATTAGTGATTGTAAGATTTAGGGGTTGAGGTTTGGGGTTTAAGGGCAAACATGTTAAGTTGAGTGTTTAGGGTTATGAGATTAGTTTAGGAATTTGAGGTTTATTTTTGTTCATATTAGTCCCTAACTTTTAACCGAATTGACCTCAATTAATTTCAAAATTTTCTAATTTAGTCCAATATTTTAAATATGATGATATTTTTATTCATTATAGTCTCTAAAACTTTACTTTTAGCAGAAATTAACTCATATATATATATATATTTGATAATTTAGTCGAATAATATTTTTATTTATTCTAGTCCCTACAATTTAATTTTTAGTCAAAATTGCCTCATATTAATTTATATTTTTGACAATTTAGTCTAATTTATTCTAGTCCCTAAAATCTAACTTTTAATCCAAATTAACCCATTATTTATAATTTAGTCCAAAGTTGAAAAACAAAAACAACCAATTTTAGCCCAAATCTCAAGGAATTGTAACCAATTCCAATTCCCAAGTTCCAACCAACGTCATTCTCATTTCCCAACTTTCAATTTCAAATGAAATTGATGATTAAACAATTAAGTTAAAAAAACAGAGAAAAAAATTCCGCCCAT
Source organism: Hibiscus trionum (assembly GCA_030270665.1). Taxonomy (NCBI): domain Eukaryota; kingdom Viridiplantae; phylum Streptophyta; class Magnoliopsida; order Malvales; family Malvaceae; genus Hibiscus; species Hibiscus trionum. The sequence goes on from BSYR01000038.1 coordinate 93,880, forward strand.
TTTAAGGGTTATTTACACAATAGATCATTACTAGTTTAGGAGCATTATAATTAGGTTATTTTTTATTCTATAGTTTTATTTTAATTCATCTTAGTCTCAATTTTAGTTTAGTTCAATATCTTTAATTTTAATTTAGATTTTAGTCAATGATTTAGTCCAATGTTTTTAATTTTAGTCATTGATTTAGCCCAATATCTTTAATTTTAGTATATATTTTTTGCTCAATATAGGCCTTAAAACTTTATTTTTATTCCAAATTGACCCCTATTCTTTTTTTGTAACTTAGTCCAGTGTTTTTAATTGATGATATTTTTATTCATGTTAGTTCCTAAAGTTTTATTTTTCATCGAAATTGACCCTTATTAATTTCTAATTTTTGTAATTTACTCCAATATTTTATATATGAATCATTTGATTATATTTTTGTTCATTCTAGTGCATAATATTTATTTTTAATGTGATTCGTGTTCGTAAAAGCCGAAAGGCGTTAAATAATTCACTCGAAATGAACCCAAAGTCTATCGAATTTGACTATTTGTACCAAACTCAAACTTAATACGATTTTCGAAACCTGAATTAACCCGACCTAAAATGAAACGGACTTGAATGAACCCGACCTGAAATGAACCCAACCTGAAGTCTACCCGAGCCCGAATTAACCCTTCAATTAACTGATTTGGACCCGAACCGTTTTGACCCGACCTGAAATGAACTCAGCCTAAAATGAACCAGACCTGAAACTGACCCGCACCTGAATCGAGTCGAAACATCAAATCGACCTAAAATGACCTGTATCCGTTTTGGCCCGACCTGACAGGACTCGACCTGAAACACATCCGATTAACTGTTTTTACATCCCTAACCACATTAAAGGATTTAACAAAGTATGGGAACATTGGTACTATTATTCCTTTTGAAAAACATACACATATAGACGCAATTGCATGGTTTATGTTGGTTTAATAAGATCTTGAATTCAACGTTAATTTTCAGCTCTTTTTCATAAAAAAATATAAAAAATCTTGAAAAATTTATCAATTCATTTTAGTTACATCTATAGTATAATAGAATTCGACAAAAAAATATAATCGATTCTCTTATCTTACTGTAAATAAAACTATTTGAATATTTAATCTATATATATGTCTATCATGATAAGAACTTTATCAAGGAGATTTGGTTTACTTTATTATTAAGAATATTATTTTTATTAAATAGAGTTTAATGTATAATGTATTTTTTATGCCTATAAATAGATGATTTGATGAAAGCATTGTATATACAATTCTATACTTGAGAATAATACAAATCTCTCTCTTTCTCTCCTCCCTTTGTTTTTCATTCTTGATTAATTTTTTTCATTAAGAATTCAACAACGCCGTGGCAATTAATAAATAATAAATAATTAACCTCAACTTCTATATTTTATTTTAATTTGATCATAACTCAATATATATATATATATATATAAATGATATAATATAATTGGATAAAATGAATAAATAGTTTCTTAATTATAGAGTTTTTTAAACCCAGTGTTTTAGTGAAAAAGAGAATGATGCTCATCCTAAGAGATACGAGTTCAAACCGCTTTATCTATAAGGTGTATGCCCATTGTCAAAAGGTTAAAATATAAAAAATTACAAAATAATCACCAAATTAAAAAAATAACAAATTAATTTTTTTTCATTAAGAATTCAACAACGCCATGGCAATTAATAAATAGGAAAATTCTACAACGGGCGACGAGCATTGCTGAGCACCACTAACGATGAACACCGATGAACACTATTAATTTTTAAAAAAATTAAAAATCATGAGGATTATAATTGTAATTAAAATTTATTTTAAAAAATAAAAATTAGATTTAATAAAATTGTTAATTTATTTTGAAAAAAAAATAAAAATTAGATTTAATAAAATTGTTATATTTCTTTATTGTATTAAAAATTGATAGTTTTGAATCAAATATACCCAAATTTCGTAAACCCTAAAATCCCAATTTCCGCTGCCAGCCCCGCCTCCTCTGCCGCTGTGATCGGTCGACTTGTCTCGTCGGTGTTAATACAGGTCGTTCCGCCGTCCTCCTGTGCGCACCGTTCCAGCATCGAAAGGTCAGTTTTCTGCCCTTTAATTTTTGACATCGGATCGGACCGGTCGGAAACGGTTTGAATCGTATTAGGTGGTTTAGGGAAATCAAGGATCGAGAAAGGATAAAAATATGAAAAAAATTGCTAAAATCCTCTAAAATTATGTTTAAGAGGTTGGTCAAATCAATTTTACAAAATTGACTTTGGAAGTGGTACATTTTGGGTAGTGACCAAAATGTAAAGTTTCAAAACTGTGGAAAAATGTAATTTTAGAAGAGGAGCCAAAATCTTAGAATCTTTAGGGAGCTTTATGGAAATTTAGCCTTTTCTTAATTTGACATGTGTTTAAAATGATTTTTAAACTAATTGATTTTAAAAGGCTTTTATTTATTTAATTAATTGGGAAATTGAGAACTCATTTCACGTAACTAACTTTCATTTCAGCAAAATCTATCTCCCAACTCTTTTCTCCAGATTTCTTTTCTCCCAAACACTCTCCCTTTGGTTTCTAAAAAAAATCTCAAGAGTTCTCTTCAAATTCTTCAAGATTTCTTAAGGAAAAACTTGTCAATCATTGAGGAAGGCAAGGATTGGAGGTAAATCTCGTTCTCAACCTTCAATCTAGGTTCTTTATTGAAATTCCCAAGATCTTTGGCTTCTAAATGTTGTTTTTGGCTGAGTTTTCATTATAGTTTTGATTTGAGATCAAAATCTTGCAAAATTGTGTTTTAAATCTTGATTTTCGGAGTGTTGTTGATGAGCTCTGTTTTGGGTTGATTTTAATTGAGTTTTGAGTTGATTATTTTGTTGAAAAAGAGTTTTGATAATATAGATCCCGAAATCCTTGAGTTTCTTGTTGGTTTTAGTTGATTTTTTGAGGTGGTTTGATGGTTTTATGCTTGCTGGAGGTATAAGGAAGGGTTTATGTTATTTTTAGATGTGTTTTGATGTTTGATAATGGTTGGAAGTGTTGTATGTTGGCTGGGCTTGGTTTAGGAAGCAATCGATTGAGTTTTCGGTTGTTTCGTATGGGTAAATTGGTGTAGTTTTGGTGAGCAACGAGTTTGTGTTTAGTTGCTGGTGTTGAAATGCATTTTAATGCATTTGGATCTCTGTTTTGATGCTCTAAAAATAGGGGATCTTGATCCAGAAGCAAACGAAGCATTGTTGGAGGCTTCGGAAGGGTGATCTTCGCGTCAGCGAGCGAGGTTTCGTGTATCGGTGAGTGGAAAAGAGTTTTCCAGCTTTGAAACATTTTAAACGTGGTTTTGGGAGCTTAGTGTAAGTTTGAAACACTTAGCTAAGCTCAAGAGTAAGTAAATCGAAAGTCTCTCTCGGATTGTGCTATGTTTTGGTTTAAAATGCACTTGATTTAAATGTGTTTTGATTACTGTTTTAAAGCATGTTTTGAGCAATGATGTTGCTGGGTTTAAATGCCATTTTGTTAAGGATGCACATGGTAAGTGATCCTTGAGTTTATATGTTTTATGCAATTGGTTTTAAGCATGTAAATGCTTGTGAAAGTGGCATTGTGGTTTATGCTTGTAAAACAGTGAATTAATGATGATAGATGATTATATTGGCAAGTGATGGTAAATGGTCTTGGTAATTTAAATCGGTTATAGTTAGCTGGCTATAAGATTGGGTGCACCGTGAATAAAGTCGTCTTGGATGTCGAGGGGTTGTGATTTTTCCATAATCTCCATCCAAGTACCTTAGCGATTGAGGAATTAGCGTCACCACGATGGAGGATGGCTCTCGTGGGTAGACTTAGTAAAGCTTCACTACGGTGGAGGAATGCTCCCGTGTGTGAGCTTGGTTAAGGTGATTACAATGGTCGAGGTAGCTCCCATGTGTAAGCCTTGTTTTGTGTCCCGACTCTCGCTAGTGGGTTATACAACTACCGATGAGTGATGTTGAGGGGTTGTGATTATGCCATTAACTCCACCACGGGTGTTGACGGGTTGTGATTGTGCCATTAACTCCACCACAGGTGTTGTGGGGTTGTGATTGTGCCATTTAACTCCATCACGGGTGTTGAGGGGTTGTGATTGTGCCATTGAACTCCACCTTGTGAAGCTGGTAGTGTGTATGAAGCGTGTGGAACAACGCCAGTAATCCGCGTATCCGAATGTATTGAATTGTGTGGTGGGTTGGTTAATGTTCTTGTTGTTGATCACTTGCGAGCCAATATAACGATGTTAATATAATGATTTATTGATGAACATTTATTTTGAGAAAGCATGTGATGCTTGAGAATTATGCTAGAATGCATATGATGCTTGGTTTAAGCATGAGCAAAGGTTTTTGCTATTGTAACTAATGATGCTATGAGCATGTTGTTTTGAAAGTGGATTTGGTGTTCTAAAGTGCATGTTTTAAAGGAAGGCATATGTTTACAAAGGATGTTGTTTTGGTTTTAAAATGCATTGATGAATGTTTGGTTTTATAGCGGTCCTCACTAAGCTTTATGCTTACGCTCATTTGTTTCATCAATGCAGAGTATTGAGCTTTAGAGGTAGCTAGAGAGCAAGGGGAAATCCAAGTATTTTGGCTAAACAATGTATGCGGTTTTACTTTAGTGTAATAAGAGGCAATGTGAGGGATTTCCACTCATGTGTTGTTTGGTGATGTTAAACACCTTATGCATGTTTGGTTTATGTCTTAAGACTTGAAAATGGTCTTTACTCAGTTTGTGGCCTTGTTTTTGGTGCTTTGGGTTATGTTTTAAAAGAATGCTTGAATAGTTAATGTCTCTCTATGAATTGCCATGCTTGATGCTTATATGGTGAATATTCTATGATGCATAAGTGTTGGTGTGATGTTTATAACATGTATGGATGATTAGGACATGATTAGATGATGTTAAAAGTGTTTTTGAGGCTATTTCTTGAGCATTTCTAGTATGGGTATCGATACTCGAGCAAGTGTATCGATACCCTTAAGCTAAAATAGTGCAGGTGTATTGATATAGGTATCAAGTGTATTGATACGCTTGTGCAAACTTTGAAGGGTGTATCGATACACTTGGGAAGTGTATCGATACCCTTAAGCTAAAATGGTACAGGTGTATTGATACGGGCATCAGGTGTATTGATACACATGTGCAATTTTAGTAGGGTGTATCGATACACGAGGGAAGTGTATTGATACCCTTTCTCAACTTTGGCTACTGCCATTTTGCGTATCGATACGGGTTAAGGCGTATCGATACGGGTAGTTGAATTTTAGTTAAAAGAATCTTTTTAAGTTTGGAAATGTTGCATTTTGGTCCCTGAATGTTGTGTTTGCAATTGAATGAGTTTGAATGATCCCTTTGAGCTGAAATTTGGCATGTTGGCATGTTACATGACTAATTGAAGAATGATAACTTTAAAATCTTGAAAGTTTTTGTATTTTATGGAAATTACAGTTTAGTCCCTAAAAGTCAATTGTATGCAATTAAACCCCTAATTGAACTCTGATTGCTGTGCCGTTTTCGCCTAATCGCTTTGCTGAACATATAGGGTAATAATGTACATCTAGAGAAGATAAAAGGAAAAAAGGGTCGTTAATCGAGGTTGACTTTAACGAGTTGACTTCAGTTTTCCCCGTGTAATCTTCTTAGTTCAGGTCGAGCGTCTAGGCCGGGCTAAAGGGGTTCCATTTGTTGGTATCAGAGCCAGGTTACGAAAGAATTGGGAATGATGGTAAGTGAAATTGGTATGTTTTGATGTTTGGTTCAATGTTGAAATGCATGTTGTTTGAAGAAAGCATGTTTTTGGTTGAATATTGGTGTTTATGCCATGCTTGGTTGTTATGAATCATATGTGTGTAAAATATGATCGTACGATGATGATGTGCTGAGGATGTGTGTTGATTGAGGATCATGTAAAGCATGATGATTATGATATGCTATCGTATGAAGTGTTATGCTTGAGGGAAATCGGGGTGCCCATTGCCTTATTACACTAGATAAATGTTTTAAATTGGATTTGTAAACTTGGATCCTTGCTTGAGGCTAGCCTAAATCATGGTTTGATTTGTTTTTGTTATTATGCCTTGTTAAAAGTAGCATAATGAGTCCGAGGAGAGAGTTGGGATCGGATACGATCATACCTGCGGGTGAGCAGGGTAATCCGGGGAACGATGTTTCGTCTGTTGAGAATGTGCATGTTTGGCCGTTCTTACCTGAAGTTGAGGCAATAGGGCAGCATGAGGGGGCTGGCCCTGTGATGAAAGTTTTATCATTAGTGGTTCAGGAGATGTCTGGGGCATCTCAGGTCGTAGTGAATGAAAAGCCTGCGCATGTACTGTCTGTCGGACAAACTAGTTTGTCAAAACAGCGTCTGCATAATTTGGGGGCTATTGAGTATCATGGGTCGACGCTAGAGGCGTTCAAGGCTTGGTTAGCAAGTACGATTCCAATTATGGATCAGAAAGGGTGTGACAGCGCCTGTAAGCTAGGAAGCGTTGTCTCGTTAATGTTGGACGATGTTTGTAGTTGGTGGGCAGTTGTGTCGGCATCGCTAAACATCTATGACGTGGATTGGGAGTTATTTTTAGCCGCCTTTATGAGGAGATATCTTGGAGATAAGTCTTCAGATAACCAGAAGTGCGAGAGTATGGCTTTAGTTTATGTTGATGAGCGGAACTTGGGTATGACATCTCAAGGTGGTGGTTTTAGCTCTGGTAAGAGAGCTACTGAATTTGGTTTTGGAAGTGGACGGGCCCAGAAAGGCCGAGATAGGAGGTGTCAGCCTACTACTAGGTGAGGTAACCTTGGACATGGTGCATTGGTTCAGGGAAACAGAACGAGGGTGGAGCAGTATACGTGCTGGACGTGTGGTTCTCAAGAGCACTTAATGAGGGACTATCCTCGTGCGGCTGGAGTGGTACAGGCTCATGTTGCAGTGACGGGGAATTCTTGCTGGAACTGTGGTTCAGCCGATCATATAAGGCGTGAGTGTCCTCTGTTGGCTGGTGGAAGCCAAGGTCGTTCGCCCGCTGTGGCTGCACCTCAGAGAGGATGTGAGCGCGACCGAGACAGGGTTCAGAGGTGGCAAGAAGGGCAGAGAGGCGCGAGGCGTGCGATGGTTGAGTTTTGTTGAAATTGTGGGTCTGCTGGACATTTGAGGCGAGATTGTCCAAGAATAGCTCGGGGTGGTCAAGGTGGGCTGTTTGTTGAAGCTCCTTGTGGTCACGAGTGTGGTCATGGTTCTTTGCTTAGTTTTGGGTTTTGCATCTTTTTGTGTGGTGGTTAAGGCCCAATTGTTAGTGAAGTTTTGGTTAGTAATCGGTGTTGTTTTGAGAACAACATTGGTGACGAAAGTATAATAGTTAGAGTAATTTGTTGTAATGAGTTGTAAGAATGGTGAAGCAGGAAAAGTTGAGATTAAGATAAGAGGTTGTTTCTGGTTTGGTTCGAGGACGTTATTAGTAAGTGTGAACAGACATACATGCACAATTAAAATCATTTGTATGCATATATTACATATATTGGTACATGCATACATTTGTCATGACATTAGAAGTATGCATACATGTGCATAGGCATTCGTAAGGGCGTGTAAGCAATCATGCATATGAATGTTCACACTTACTAATAGCTAATTGGACATGATAGTGATGAGTTATGATTAGGGTAGTTTGTGGGTTTAAAGTTTTGTTTTGGTGGTAGTTGAAGAGTGGGTGTGAGTTTAGGAAGTGAATAAGTTTACCGATAGGAGTGAGTGTGGTCTAGCTTGGCTGGCCGGAAGAAAAGTTTCTAGATGTTTAAAGGGCCTTGACGGCTAGGTGGTGAAGAGGAGACCGTTTTGGTTAGAATGCGGCCGAGGTCGTTTGGTGTGTAGTTAAAAGCATTTTGAAGTAGCCGTGGGGTGTTGTAGGAAGAGTGGTTAAGCAGGTTGGGAAGGTTGTATCGTATGCTTTCAGTCGGATGCAAGTGCTTGGAGAATGAGCTTTATGCATGGTTATGTAAGCTCAAAAGCCATGTTGTTTTGGGTGGGTCCTCGTGAGAGGGTGTTCTGTTGGCTGAGTGTAAGTAAACCTTCTTGAGATAGTTGATGTAAGTGAAGTAACAGTTGGAGACAATGTTAGAGTCTCGTGATAAGGATTTTCGGTTGGTGAGTGGGCGGATTTTGGGTTTTCGTGTTGAGAAGTGTAGGGTTCATGGATCACAAGGGTTTAAAGTATCTAGTGTTTCAAAAAGAGTTGAATCTTAGGAAATGAAGGTGGTTGGAGTTGATTAAGGAGTGTGGCCTAATGATGAGGTATCATGATGGGAAGGCCAACGTTGTGGCCAATGCTTTGAGCAGGAAAGTGGCTGTGGAGTTGAGGGCGATGTTTTCTCACTTGAGCGTATCACGAGATGGTGGTCTTGTTGCCGAATTATGGGTGAAACCATCCCTGAACCAGTTGATCAGGGATAGACAGTTGCTTGACGATTCTCTTGTACCGTGTGTTCAGGATATCATGGATGGAAAGCCTTAAGATTTTTGTTTCAATGATGTTGGTGTTTTGAGCTTTGGGAATTAAATAGTGGTGCCAAATGATGTTGAGTTGGGGTGCTCTATTCTTGATGAAGCTCTTAGTGGTTCTTTCGTAGTGTACCCTGACAGTACGAAGGTGTATCGTGGTTTGTTAGTGGGTGATGCCAGATAAAGTGAAAAAGGGTGTTGACAAGTTTGTAAGCAAATGTTTGGTTTGCTAGCGGGTGGAAGCTGAGCTTTGGTTTCCTTCCAGGTGTAGTAACCGTTGGGGATCCCAGAGTGGGAAATGGGGGAAGATTACCGTGGATTCGTGTTTGGATTACCTTTGAAACTGTCAAAGAGGAATTTTTGTTTGGGTGGTTGTTGACCGTCTTGTGAAGTATGCACACTTCTTGGCAGTGCATACTATGTATATGTTGGATAAGTTGGCCGAGTTGTATGTTGTTGAGATTGTGCGTTTGCATGGAGTGCTGAAGTATGTTGTATTAGATAGACATTTGAGGTTCACATCGAGGTTTTGGGAATGGTTGAGTCAAGCTTGGGGTACGCGGTTGAATTTCGGTACTTCTTATCATCCTTTGACGGATGAGCAGTCGGAGCGTGTTATCCGGGTGCTTGAGGATATGTTGAGATGCTGTGAATAGATTTCCAAGGTTCTCCAAAAAGGCATTTTCCCTTGGTTGAGATTGCTTGTAACATTAGTTATCGGGCAAGTATTCAAATGGCTTCATACGAGGCTTTGTATGGGAGAAAGTGTAGAATGCCACTTTGTTGGGCGGAAACAGGGCAAGAGTTGGTTCGATGCTGGATATATCGAAAGGAACCACCGGGAAGGTGAAGCTCGTTTATGAGCGTCTGAAGGCAACATCGGATCGGCAAAAGTCTTACGCGGGTTTGAAGCGTAAGGAGATTGAGTTCGTGGTTGGCTAACATATGATCTTGTAGTTATCGCCTTAGAAGAAGGTGATAAGATTTGGGCGTTAGGGTAAGCTTAGCCCGATGGTTATTGGACCATATGAGGTTGAGGAGTGTTATGGTTCTGTGGCTTATCGGTTGAGGTTGCCTCCTGAGTTGGAAAAGATTCACGATGTGTTTCATGTCTTGGTGTTGCGGAGGTATAGATCGGATCCTTCGTATGTGATGCCTGTTGAGGAGGTAGAGTTGAATCCAGATTTGTCTTATGATGAGGAACCGGTGAGGATTCTGGATGTGAGTAGCAAAGTTCTTCGTGGCAAGACGATAGAGCATGTGAAGGTGTTGTGGCGACACCGAGGAGTTGAGGAGGCCACGTGTGAAAGCAAAGCAGATATGTTAAAGCAGTTCCCAAACCTTTTTCCTTTTGGGTAAAATTTCGAGGACGAAATTTCCTAAGTGGGGGAGAGTTGTAACTCCCTGGCTTTGGGCCTAGATGTTTTTGACATCGGATCGGACCGGTCGAAAACGGTTCGAATCATATTAGGTGGTTTAGGGAAATCAAGGATCGAGAAAGGATAAAAATATGACAAAAATTTCTAAAATCCTTTAAAATCATGTTTAAGAGGTTGGTCAAATCAATTTTACAAAATTGACTTTGGAAGTGGTACATTTTGGGTAGTGACCAAAATGTAAAGTTTTAAAATTGTGAAAAATGTAATTTTAAAAGAGGAGCCAAAATCTTAGAATCTTTAGGGAGCTTTATGGCAATTTAGCCTTTCCTTAATTTGACATGTGTTTAAAATGATTTTTAAACTAATTGATTTTAAAAGGCTTTTATTTATTTAATTAATTGCACTACAACAAATTTATCAATTAATGACGAAATTTCTATATGACATTGCGAATAATGTCACAAATTATATTATATACTTGACGATTTTTTGTTTTCGTCACAATTGGTTAATAATGGCATATCTTTCTTGACAATTTTAAAAAATGTCATTGATTTTCGTCACTATATGTTTGGCACCTAAATTTTTTAGAGATAAACATTTCGATGGCGTTTAGAGAAAATGGTGACGTGATAAAATCGTCACCCATAAAATTAAAGTATTAGTGAAGAATCATTATTATGACGATTCAATGTTAATTAGTGACGTTGTAAATTCATCACCAATGAAAGTAAATTTGTGACGATTTGATTTGTCATATATTATAAGACATAAAAGGTGACGTTTTATTTGTGCCAAAAATAGTTTAATGTGACGAAAATCACTATTTGTCACAAGTTAGTATATATAATGATTTTAAAAAACGTCAAAAGATTGTGTCACTTAATACTTACACTAACGATAATGCAAAACATGGGTGTGAAAATTTATTGGTGGCGAATTTTTGACATCTTAATTGTGTGACTAAATCAAAATCTTATTAGGACAAATTCTCAAATTTTATTTAAATAAATAAAAATTGATTATTTGTAAATTATTAAAACATGATAAAATAATTGAAAATGTATTTAAAGCAATAGATAAATTTAAAAAGTTTAGAAATTAAGAAAATATTAAAAAAATGAGTCACGCGCTTAAGATGTTTTTCTCAATAGTTAGAGGACGTTTTTAGCCCTTATACCTAATTATCATTTCTTGACAAAATTCATGTAACATGTATTTTTTTTGGAAAATGTAACATGTATTTTTTTCCGAGTTAATTATCATTTTTTTACAAAAATTTAACTTTGTTTTCAAGTTTCTTATTTGGTTTATAGAGCGGAGATGGGTGAAACTCAATAACAACATGCAATATCTGAGAAGGAATAGCTTAAGGTTCATCAATTAAAGTACATGGACCATTTGGTTTCTGTTAAAGATTGTGAATCAAATTTTGTTTGACATAGTCTGAAAATTTCTTGGTGCAACTTTCTTGGTGAAGAATTATTTTAAAATAATAAAAGTTTGTGGTAGATGCGAAGTTTCACAATACGAGCTAGACCCTGACACGTTTTATGTTTTTTTAACCGCATGTTTGTACACATTATATTTATGTACCTAAGACATTTTTTCGGGTGCTAGTTCTTAAATTTAGTAGTTCTCTTGTACAAATTTGACTATAGTTAATTTTTCTGAACGCAACAAGTGTCTTAGTGGAAAAACGGATGATGTTCATTTTAAGTGACAATGGTTCAAACATTGTATATATACACTGTCAAAGGGTTAACAATATCTATTAACATATACTACCTTGTAATCACATTTAGACTAATAAAAAAATTATTTGCCCGTGATTTTTTTCTTCCAAGATTTCTCACATTTGAAACATCAGTTCTGGCTCGGTCAAATTTTGTTTATCTAACTACATTTTAATTAGTTTCTTTGACTAAGTTTATGTAGCAATGATAAAACTGCTTAGTTAATCAAATCGATAACTTTTTGGGAAAATATGTAAAAAATAGGCCAAATCCTTTTTAGTCCCTACATTATGCATAAGTTGTGAATTATGTCATGTATTCTAATTGACTATTTTAGTCATGTATTTTGAAAAATTAAAAATTCAACCTTAACCATATAATATATAAAATTTGTTAAGTTGGATTTTGCTCTAAGTTGGTGTATAATTTTTAAGTTAATATTTATTTTTTTCCAATTTGATCATTTTCTAAATCACTGTAATTTAATTTTCCTTGTATTTTATGTGGTTAAGATTGAAATTCAAAGGACTAAATTTATATTTGTGCATAATATAAGGACTAATTACAAAATTTGACCTAAAACTAAATAGACTCAAATCTTAAAACCCTTTCTACTGTTGTAGGCGCCGTTGTTCTTCATTCTTCATTCTTCTTTCTCTAACCTCTACCAATAATGGAAATTAAGGTGAGTTAATTCTGTAGCATTACCGTTTTTTTTAAATGATTTTTTCTTAAACTAGTCTCTAATCTTCTCAGGATTATTTGCATCGATTCAACAATCAAATTGTTCTGCTTTGCTTTGGTTGAGACTGTAACTTTGGTTTGAGTATGCAGTTTTGGTTTCTACAACCAACGAATAAAAGGTGATCTGATATTGAATCGCCAGCAACAAAAATGTCTAAACAAGATTCACGACTCATCCGGTCTTTGTGTTCTAAGATTTCTCCTCAAAACCGCTAAATATCCCCCACTAAGTCTCTCTTCCTCTTATTTATTGACAGTCACATTCGGTGACTCCGGTGCCTCAACTGATAGTTTTCATAGCCAAGAACACCTGCGTCATTTTTTTCCAAAATCAAGGCTAATGAATTTTTTTCATTTTATTCCTTCGTCTTTTTGTCGCATATGCTATTATGGAGGCTATATGGTGTCACTTTCCAAAAGTCCTTTATTTGTCAATTCTTGGATCATTTCCTTACAGCTGATTTGAAGAAATAAAAGCTGTCTAAACGGTACTTTTCTGCAATATACATAGATTCTTTTCATTACCTTCCCCCTTCAAATTGCTGGAAATTGACAATCTTTTTTTGCTACTCTATAATTTTTTACCAAAATTTTATTGTGGTTACTGTAATAGGGAAGATGCTAACGAGGATTTGCATCAAGTTATTAAGCTACCTTTCCTTTGTAGTTACATAGTTATTGTTAAAGTCTTATTTAATTGTTTTGCCACCACTTAAAATTGAACTTTTATTATATTGTTAGACTAATAATAATGAGGACATTGAAAAATTCAGAAAACGGGTAGTAAAAGTGAGTTTTTGTCTCTCTCCTCTCCCAAAATTGTATCAGAGAGCCAATTATTTTACTTAGCACCAATTTATAGATGTGTAGTCATGAAAAATATCAAAATAAAATAAAAAATTCCTAGAATCAATGTTTAAGTATTTGTTCGCCTTGTTTTCGTGTCACAAAGCAACAAAATTAAGATTACAAACAACTAATAATTGTGGGAGTGCCTGTGATAGAGGTGAGGATTCATATTTTAGTTGTGTGATTTTATATTTTGGGTTTAGTGTGAGAAGTTAAATTAAATTGAGGCACTTATATTTTAGTTTCCATAGGCTCCTTCGGAAGCAGAGGTTCAATGTGTTGCACTTTGCGAATCAGGAAAGGTACCTATGATGTTGTTGCATATGTATATTATGGACTCTAAAATTATCCAACCTTAAAATATTGGTATACTCTCTAGCTAGTTGGATATATTTGGTGTATTCTGACTTGATAGTTTTGCTAGTTTTATACTCTTTTCTTCCTTGTTGATTTGGGCGATTTTTTAATATCTTTTAGGGTGCAGTTGTGAGGAGAATCTTAGTTTACACTACACCTTATTTTTCTAATAAAGCTTAATGTTAGTAATTCAAGTAAAAGAACAAACTTTAGTTGTTTTCTGTCAAATATATCATCGTTCAGTTCTTAAGTTTAATTTTTTCCCCCTAAATGCATATTGTTTACAAATAATTAATATGATGTAAATTATGCAGGTAGATTTAATTAAGAAAAATTGTTTCATTGTATACTACATTTGTACAAGTGGTTGTTTGATGGTAATGGTGATGTTTCAGGTTTTGGAAACATTGACTGCAGTGGTAGCGGATAGTTAAAGGATCATAGAAGATGGTGAATTTGAGGACTAGGAGAGCGGCTTAGGAATTGTGACCGAAACACGATGACTTGTTTTTGGCATTTTAGAGGGAAGAGATCTTATTGTAAAGATTGTACAATTTTAGGCATGTAGTGTAATTTTTAAAATACATGGGACTTTATTGTAAATTATAGAAGTACAAGCCATTATTGTAATTAATAAAAAGTTTGGTCATTATTGTAATTAATAAAAAATTTGGCTTGTTATTGTAATTAATGAAAAGTTTGGGTTATTAGTGTAATTAATGAAAAGTTTGGGTCATTATTGTTATTATAAAAACTTTGGGTCATTATTATAATTTTAAAAAATGGAACATTCTTATCATCATTTTTACTAATATTAAGTGACAATATAGTATGTCACTAATTTTGTGACGATATTTCTTTCGTCATTTGTACAAAGAAATTACTACATTATTGCTGACGATTTGAATGATCAATGACAAAATTTTATATCATTTGGTAACGTAACTAGTTGTCATTGAAAATAAATTATTAGGTGACGTTATACATTAGTGTCACTAAATGTTCAACAATATGTGACAAAAACAAATGAATCGTCACACTTGACATTTAGTGACACACCTAGCGTGACGTTCGTCGTGACACCAAATTTTACGTCACAAAATACAAAAGGTGACGGAAATGTAAGTTTTCATGACAATAATTTAGATGTCGGTAATAAGTAAATTTGTTGTAGTGTTGGGAAATTGAAAACTCATTTCACGTAACTAACTTTCATTTCAGCAAAATCAATCTCCCAACTCTTTTCTCCAGATTTCTTTTCTCCCAAACACTCTCCCTTTGGTTTCTAAACAAATCTCAAGAGTTCTCTTCAAATTCTTCAAGATTTCTTAAGGAAAAACTTGTCAATCATTGAGGAAGGCAAAGATTGGAGGTAAATCTCGTTCCCAGCCTTCAATCTAGGTTCTTTATTGAAATTCCCAAGATCTTTGGCTTCTAAATGTTGGTTTTTGGCTGAGTTTTCATTATAGTTTTGATTTGAGATCAAAATCTTTGCAAAATTGTGTTTTAAATCTTGATTTTCGGAGTGTTGTTGATGAGCTCTGTTTTGGATTGATTTTAATTGAGTTTTGAGTTGATTATTATTTTGAAAAGGAGTTTTGATAATATAGATCCCGAAATCCTTGAGATCCTTGTGTTTCTTGATGGTTTTAGTTGAGTTTTTGAGATGGTTTGATGGTGTTATGCTTGCTGGAGGTATAAGGAAGGGTTTATGTTGTTTTTATATGTGTTTTGATGTTTAATAATGGTTGGAAGTGTTGTATGTTGGCTGGGCTTGGTTTAGGAAGCAATCGATTGAGTTTTCGGTTGTCTCGGGTGGGTAAATTGGTGTAGTTTTGGTGAGCAACGAGTTTTTGTTTAGTTGCTGGTGTTGAAATGCATTTTAATGCATTTGGATCTCTGTTTTGATGCTCTAAAAACAGGGGATCTTGATCTGGAAGCAAACGAAGCATTGTTGGAGGCTTCGGAAGGGTGATCTTCGCGTCGGCGAGCGAGGTTTCGTGTATCGGTGAGTGGAAAAGAGTTTTCCAACTTTGAAACGTTTTGAACGTGGTTTTGGGAGCTTAGTGTAAGTTTGAAACACTTAGCTAAGCTCAAGAGTAAGTAAATCGAAAGTCTCTCTCGGATTGTGCTATGTTTTGGTTTAAAATACACTTGATTTAAATGTGTTTTGATTACTGTTTTAAAGCATGTTTTGAGCAATGATGTTGCTGGTTTTAAATGCCATTTTGTTAAGGATGCACATGGTAAGTGATCCTTGAGTTTATATGATTTATGCAATTGGTTTTAAGCATGTTAATGCTTGTGAAAGTGGCATTGTGGTTTATGCTTGTAAAATAGTGAATTAATGATGATAGATGATTATATTGGCAAGTGATGGTAAATGGTCTTGGTTATTTAAATCAGATATAGTTAGTCGGCTATAAGATTGGGTGCACCGTGAATAAATTCGCCTTGGATGTCGAGGGGTTGTGATTGTGCCGTAATCTCCATCCAAGTACCGTAGCGATTGAGGAATTAGCGTCACCACGATAGAAGATGGCTCTCGTGGGTAGACTTAGTAAAGCGTCACTACGGTGGAGGAATTCTCCCGTGTGTGAGCTTGGTTAAGGTGATTAAAATGGTCGAGGTAGCTCCCATGTGTAAGCCTTTTTTGTGTCCCGACTCTCGCTAGTGGGTTATACAACTACCGATGAGTGATGTTGAGGGGTTGTGATTGTGCCATTAACTCCACCACGAGTGTTGAGGGGTTGTGGTTGTGTTATTAACTCCACCACGGGTGTTGAGGGGTTGTGATTGTGCCATTTAACTCCATCACGGGTGTTGAGGGGTTGTGATTGTGCCATTGAACTCCACCTTGTGAAGCTGGTAGTGTGTATGAAGCGTGTGGGACAACGCTTGTAATCCGCGTATCCGATTGTATTGAATTGTGTGGTGAGTTGGTTAATGTTCTTGTTGTTGATCACTTGCGAGCCAATATAATGATGTTAATATAATGATTTAATGATGAACGTTTATTTTGAGAAAGCATGTGATGCTTGAGAATTATTCTAGAATGCATATGATGCTTGGTTTAAGCATGAGCAAAGGTTTTTGTTGTTGTAACTAATGATGCTATGAGCATATGGTTTTGAAAGTGGATTTGGTGTTCTAAAGTGCATGTTTTAAAGGAAGGCATATGTTTACAAATGATGTTGTTTTGGTTTTAAAATGCATTGATGAATGTTTGGTTTTATAGCAGTCCTCACTAAGCTTTAGGCTTACGCTCATTTGTTTCATCAATGCAGAGTATTGAGCTTTAAAGGCAGCTAGAGAGCAAGGGGAAATCCAAGTATTTTGGCTAAACAATGTATGTGGTTTTACTTTAGTGTAATAAGAGGCAATGGGAGAGATTTCCACTCATGTGTTGTTTGGTGATGTTAAACACCTTATGCATGTTTGGTTTATGTCTTAAGACTTGAAAATGGTCTTTACTCGGTTTGTGGCCTTGTTTATGGTGTTTTGGCTATGCTTTGGGTTATGTTTTAATAGCATGCTTGAATAGTTAATGTCTCTCTATGAATTGCCATGCTTGATGCTTATATGGTGAATATTTGATGATGCATAAGTGTTGGTGTGATGTTTATAACATATATGGATGATTAGGACATGATTAGATGATGTTAAAAGTGTTTTTGGGGTTATTTCTTGAGCATTTCTGGTATGTGTATCGATACTCGGGCAAGTGTATCGATACTCGGGCAAGTGTATCGATACCCTTAAGCTAAAATAGTGCAAACTTTGAAGGGTGTATCGATACACTTGGGAAGTGTATCGATACCCTTAAGCTAAAATGGTACAGGTGTATTGATACGGGCATCAGGTGTATTGATACACCTGTGCAATTTTAGTAGGGTGTATCGATACACGAGGGAAGTGTATCGATACCCTTTCTCAACTTTGGCTACTGCCATTTTGCGTATCGATACGGGTAGTTGAATTTCAGTTAAAAGAATCTTTTTAAGTTTGGAAATGTTGCATTTTGGTCCCTGAATATTGTGTTTGCAATTGAATGAGTTTGAATGATCCGTTTGAGCTGAAATTTGGCATGTTGGCATGTTACATGACTAATTGAAGAATGGTAACTTTAAAATCTTGAAAGTCCCTATATTTTATGGAAATTACAATTTAGTCCCTAAAAGTCAAATGTATGCAATTGAACCCCTAATTGAACTCCGATCGCTGTGTCGTTTTCGCCTAATCGCTTTGCTGAACATATAGGGTAATAATGTGCATCTAGAGAAGATAAAGGAAAAAAAGGTCGTTAATCGAGAATGAATTTAACGAGTTGACTTCCGTTTTCCCCGTGTAATCTTCTTAGTTCGGGTCGGGCGTCTAGGCCGGGCTAAGGGGGTTACAATGTTTCATGTCTGATCATGCAGGGTGTATTACAAGTGCAGCACATCAAAAGGTTGTTCAGCCAAAAAGCAAGTAGAAATATGCAAAACAGATGCCTCAATGCTCATCATCACTTACACTTCTAGCCATAACCATCTGGGGCCTGGTCTCGACACCAAAAATCGAACACGGTCGCCACCGAAAGAACCTGAAACTAACGATGATCAGCCTGCAGTTTCACAAGCAGAACTAGAAGCAAGTGAAGAGGAGCATTTTCACTATCTGCAATCCCTATTGAGGTTTCATCAAAACATTGTAATCAACCAAGAGGATTCTTTCGCTGGGAATATAGAGAGAAGGTTTATGTTAGATGAAGAGCCACTTTCTTCTTTTCCTTATGTAAAAGCATCTTCTACACCGAAATCAGACGAAAACGATTTCTTTGATGATCTTGAAGAACTTCCCATATGTTCAGCTTTCACTAGTTTTATGAGAAGCAAGGTTTTCGGTGAAGGGGTTCCTGTTGTCCCTTCTTGATCCAAGTGTTCAGTCTTGGAAAACATGTAAATTCAGATGTTCATATCATTTTATCTTTCTTTTTTGTGTGATGGTTCACAAAATGAGGAAGTTGGATCAGTCTGGCATGGAAAGTTTGTGAAATGGTGTCGTTTTTATCGATATGGGAGGAGAGAATTTGCACTTACGACCATTTGTTAAAGTTATAACGATGAAAAACAGAGACCAAAGTGCTGGTGGGTGGCCATGTCAAGGCTAGGGTAAAAAAAGTGGTAGCATGTCTTTTTCTGTGTCAAAAAACTGACATCAATGTTGAGTTACCCGACCAAGAGCCATGTTTACACTTTTTACCAGGTTCAAAATGTCTACCATGGCATAACTGTGCTACTTGTATCAAGTTATCAACTCGATCTTTAATCCGTTCGAAGGCATTTTCAAATCATAATTCAGTGAATTCAAACAAATGGGAGTTCAAATCCACATCAATGCTTAATTTAGTGACTTCACCTGTTTGTCAAGGTTCAATATCGGTATATAAATTAATATCAACATTCATCACAAGATTTTTTCTATATTCAAAGAGACTACCAGAAAACCGAATGACCATTTCTAGGTATCTCTACAATACAACCATCAACCATGTCATTGAACGTACAAGTACCTGAAGAAAAACCGGGTTATTCATTACCGTCAGCTGCAGGAGGTTAGAGGGTTCATGATGACACCGTCAATAAGTCTATATTCCTTTGCTTCTTTTGCGCTCATGAAAAAATCACCATCCGTGTCCTGGTTAATCTGCGAGATACCCATTTAAGTTAGCCTTATGATGCAAACCACACCAAGCAACGGAGCTATGAATGGCGTAAATCTATTATATACCTTTCGTTCCCGCACTAAGCAGAAAAGCTCCCATGCCGTTCACCACGGAAAAGCAAAATGTATCAATTAACAATAACAAACAACTTCATGAACATTCAAATGCATATTACATGATTCCATTAACTTGAAGTAATTCAACCCATTCTGCCATATAACATATATACTAAGAAATGTTATCATCGAGGAACAATCTGTCAGAATAAATCAAATACCATAATTTAAGTACCGAGGTTAAGATCAATATTCCTAAATTAAGAGACAAACAACACATTGCTGCAACACTTTTTCTTTACGATGCTCTACATTGTGACTCCACAATGTAAATGCATTACAAACAAACAAAAATTAATAAATTTATACCTAGCGGCAAGTCCAACGCATACGGTTGAGACATCAGGCCGGATATGGCTCATGGTGTCGAATATGACCATACCTAAGAAAATTCAAAACCATACAAGTTAGACAATTCATGAAAGTTGTCCCCCACATGCTATTTGACACAAACCAGTTCAAGTAGAAAGACAAGATTCTCAATAGATAAATTTATTGCCAGTTGTAACCGATCCTCCCGGAGAATTGACTTACATGACAATGTCCTATTGGCAAGATAGTAATAACGATCATAATGGCATTCCGAGCTCTTTATTTTTTTAAGAAAAAAAATCGAGGTGTGTGCTATTGTAAGAGAACAAGCACGGAACCGAACATACCTTCTGAGGATCGACAGCATCAAGATAAAGAAGATGAGCTACAATAATGTTAGCCATATCATCATCAACAGCTGCACCACATCGAACTATTCTCTAAAAATCGAAACAACAACACATACAATAACCGATAAGAGAGAAACCAAAAACTCATGAAGACGAAATACGCAACCGAAACCAAATCCAAACATACATGTTGAAAAAGTTGGCTAACAACACTCTGAAAACGCTCTTGCACCATCGGTGGAGGCCCTTGCCCTTGCGCATACGTAGGAATATAAGGCGACGATGGCAGTTGCAAATCGTCCCTGCATGGTTACAAAATAAAACCTCAAATCTTTTATAACAAATTTTTATTAAAACAACAACAATGACAACATAGAGTTGCAGTTTAAATTAGATTGTACCTAATCGACCAAATTCCCTGTCGGGAGCTTCTGTCTATAGCCCAAAAATCTCCGGTGTAAACAGCCTTTGGCTGAAAACTAATTACATTATTTAGATTACTAACTAGCTTCTTCAATTTCCTGAATTAGTGGCAATTATAAACAAAAAAACATCACTACATGCTGAAATCAAACCAACATTGGTGCTTGAATTTGCGAAGCATAACAGAAGATCCGGCAAGACAAGTCGACCGATCATGGCGGCAGAGGAGGCGGCACCGGCAGCAAGAATTGAGATTTTAGAGTTTATGAAATTTGGGTATATTTGATTCAAAACTATCAATTTTTAATAAAATAAAGAAATATAACAATTTTATTAAATCTAATTTTTATTTTTTAAAAATAAATTAACAATTTTATTAAATCTAATTTTTATTTTTTAAAAATAAAATTTTAATTACAATTATAGTTCTCATAATTTTTAATTTTTCTTTAAATAATAGTATTTAGCGGTGTTCAGCAATGTTCGTCGCACGTGGTAGACTCATCATATTCTTGAGTTGTGTTTATTGTTTTAATCTTGTATTTTTTTTTTTTTTTTTTTTGCAGTTCACCGAGATCGTAACAAGGTTGCTGACTAGGCTGCTAAGTTGACTAAAGTAGGAAATTGTCCTGAGACCTGGAACGAGGATGTTCCTCTTGGTCTGCTCCATCTTTCGTAACTTCTTGTTTCTATGAATTTCATAGTTTTGGTCCAAAAATAACCATCTTCTTAATCACTCCCCTACATGCCTGTTGATTGATAATACAAAGCAGCCCTTAACCGCGGGAAAAAAAAAACATTTTACTTTTCAATTCGATACTCTTCAGTCGGTTATATGTAATATGTTCAAGTCTCATTCTCAGTAACGTTATACGGTCGGCCAGTCTCGGAACTTGAAGGAAATTTATACTTCAATCCAAGTATTTTAATTCTTTTGTTTTTTATCATTTAATTTTTATAATTCAATCCGTTACACTTATGTTGCAATGTAAGTATGTAACCATCAATACACCCGTTCCATTGTCAACTTCGGCATCAAATCATTATAAACTTGTATTTTAACAGAAAGTACAAACATATTGGATTATAATTTTTAAATTGAAAAAAAAAGATATAATTTTTTTAGTATAAGAATAATACATTTTTTTATTAAGAATAAGAATAAAATTTTAAACTTTGCCAAGCAGCCGAAGAAACAAAGATCCAAAATTGTACAAATGGGAGTAAATAACACTCTAAAAAGGAACACTTACAATAAAAGTAGGAAAAAGAAAACTGAAGTTGGACGCAAGGGAGGGGGGATTAGCAAGAATGTGAATCTAAAAACCGGGTTGCTCGTGAATTTTACATACATTAAAAATCTATAACCACACAACAGAGGAAAACAATCATGCCTTGAGGAGTGTCTGGATGGATTCGAAAAACAGTGGTGCCATCTCAGGATTTGGGGTCTTGATCGCACACTTCACACCCGGGTTTCCGATTATCACTGTAAGTTCAATCAAGAAAGGTATACCTCGAGGGATCTTGGCAGAGAAGTAGAATACATCCTGATTGGCATGTTTGCGTTTTGCTATAAAGAACATGTTTGAAGCAGCTAGCCTGTCGATGGTTGCTTCAGCACTGGTCAACACAATGCCTGGGAAGTCTTCTAGGACCTCATTCGAATCGGGTAGAGATCTCCATGTCTGCATAATGGGAAGAATATCATTCAATTCCAATTGCAATGGAGGGCTTTTGACAAATTTGTACCATTGGAACACCAAAGCAAAATGGAACAAGCTTCTTACCTCAAGAAAACTAGTTCGCTCCATCCCCCCATCCTCGGTAAAGAACGCATGCAATGGGATTTTATCATTGAAGTACCAGACTGGTTGCTGACTATTTTTAACAGCAACCTGCAGAAGGGAGTTTGGAGGACCAGCAGATATATTCTGGAACAATACCATTGGCAGCAATGTCCTTGCTGATGCCCCTGGTGCCAACGGGGGAACCTAACAGACAGTACCAATTAAATCAAGAAAATGCTACTAACTGAAGCATAAAAACCACACAAATTGCGATTACCTGAAGAGGTCCGGCAGCTGCCAGACCGAATGAATTCTTGTTAAACTGAATCATGAATCCATCAAAAGTGATCTGTGTGTTATTCTCAAACAGTAAACTGTAAAATATTTGACCATCCTGCCGAGCTAACTGTGCACTGATTTGCAAACCCTGTCCAGTTGACGCTGGTAACAAAACAGGCAAAGGGGGGCTGCATCGTGAAGGTAAAAAATACAGTAAGTGCAATAATATAGGCATGCATGTACTAATCTATAAGCTACAAACATAATTCCAATAACATAAGAAACTAAAAAAAAAAACGACAAACTGCTTCAGTGTAAGGAACTTGATTATTTTTAAGAATATTTTATAACATTTGCAGGATAAATGAGACTTCTATCTGGAAAAAACTAATGCATTCCAGCATACTTACCCAGAAGAACTTGCATGCTGATCAGCGGGGACAATTTGATTGTTATCGAGGCCAATCAGATCACCTAACAGATCAGGTACTGGAGGCGAAGGTGCAGGAGCAGCTGGGGCTGGAGCTGGAGCTGGAGCTGTCTGCCTAGCTTCAGCATATGCGACGCTACTTGAACTGGTTGGTGGCGATGCACCACCATTAGCAGCATTAGAAAGTGTTTCAGAATACCTTGTTTCATTTCCATCAGGATAGTCATCATCTTCAGTTCTTGGGGTTGAAGTCTTTGTGCGGGTTACAAAAGCATCAGGAGGTTTGTGATAAACAGAAGATAGTGTAGCGATGTTGGCAAGAAGCTCATCAAGAAGGGATGAATCTAGTTGGTTAGAGTCATCACTGATCACAGGTTTCTCAGCTAACACAACATCCTTAGCAGCCTGAGAGAACAAATATAAAGTCAAAAACATCCTCCATGTGGTCTAGATGCATTCATGTCAGCAAAGACATCTGCATCCAAATATTTATTGCAACCCCCCCCCCCCCGGTATTGAGACTTGCTAGATTCCAAGAGAAGATGATGACATGGAAACAGGAAAAACCCTCAAGTAAAAAGACACATGCTAATCATACCAACATGGTGAAAGGCATTCTCAACCTCAGCTTAATCATATAGTATGCCCGTTTCAAGAGTGGTCCTCAGAACGGAGATGAAGGTGATTCAAGCAAAATACTTATCTATCCCTTTCCCCTCCAAGGTAAGAAAGGAAATAAAGATTAAAAATGGTTCCTCGGATTTTTTTTAAAACTAAAATCATTGAATAGTGAACTGCCATTAGTTAGAATAAAAACATACCTCAGGATCAGTAGAAAGAAGGCGCCAATAAATGTATGCACGGTCCCGTAAATCAGGATTGTCAGTTTCCACAGTTGCATTATTCAATACAACCTATAAAAATCCCAAAATAGAAGTTAGGTCGGATATGATGCCTCCAATTGAATAATCAATCTTTCTGCAATAGACAGACATAGATAGATGCATGGTTAATGTAGCTTGTATAACCAGAAAGTTATGGCAAAGCAAGGTCATATATCCAGTAGTATTAATACTATGACAGAGTCCCTACTCCCTATGAAAATGGTACAATCTGCATTCCTCTAGACCTGTTTTCTCATAGGCATTTGCATATAGAGAAATCAGACAAATGATTTTGGAAAGAAGTATAATGCATAATAAAAGATAATAAATGTGAAGACCTTGCAAATGCAAATGTGAAGCAATAACTGAAAACATGCATGAAGAATGCAAAAAAGACCTGAATCATCTGTTGTGGGCCTTCTGTTGGCTTCTTAAGAAAGAGTTTGACTGTTGCAGTTAGCAGCTGCAGTTGGACTTGGGGAGGTTCTTCAGGGAAACTCTCCAAGAAGCTTTCAAGGAGCTCATCAGCATTGTCAATTCTTTCAGCATATTCTCCAATTATCCATATCATTGATGCCTTAGCAGATAGAACAAAGTAGAGGGAAAATATAAGCTAAGGTGAAAAAATAACAGTAGTAACAGAAAACAATGCTCCGACTTATTTTTATTTTTTTGCAACTTCTGAGACAAAGGTACCTTTGCTTCCGGCTCATCTAAGGTGTCCAAGCTCTCACAGAGGGTTGCAATGATTGATTCATACCTGTGAAGGTTATCAGGAAACAATCAAAGGGGAATCAAGGTGCAAAGACGATGTTTCAGCCACTAAGAAATATAATGACAAGATTTTATATTTTTGATAATATTCCAACACAAAGGTGTAAATAAATGATACATACGTGTTAGGATATCTTCTAAAGATATCCTTGATAACTATAATAGCCTCTTGAACAACATAGTTTACTTTAATCTTGATCAACTCAAGCAGAACACTGATGCACCGTTCAGCTGCTCTGTCTAACTTGATAGCACATCGACCAATGGCGCGAACAGCCTTTCTAACGAAATCTACATCTACTTCTGTTGCATATTCTTTGAACTCCAATAAAACCTACATAGATATCGTCCAAGAGACCATCTCAACATTTATGTCTAAAATGCAGGCGAAAATAAACTACCAATGTAAATAAGACAAAAATAAGTCCACAGACCAAAATTTGGATACCTGGTCTATATTTCGGTCGGAAGCAAGCTTTATCATGATTTCTAGCTTCTCCATCTTCACATAAATCGGATCATTGTACTTGCAGAAGAATACCTAGCAAGAATAAGCATCTGATCAGCACACATTCAATGCCACTATGTTGATACAGAAGCATACAAAGCAAGCTATCATGCGAAAGCGTGAATGATGTGTGTGGGCAAGCATGCATGTGTTTTATTCAATATAAATCCACCTTGATTTCATGCGCGAGAATTGTAGGCCGCCTTTGTACTATGAGGTTGATATTCCGCAATGCAACATATTGTATCTCGGGTTCTGCAGAGAGTAATGTCACAAGAGGAGGAGCCATCTTTTTGCAAAGATTTCGAACAACATCAGTGCTAGTGATAAGTTCCATTTGTTGAAGAATCATCTGGAAAGCACAAAATTAGGGAATTCTCACAAGTGAATTGATAAAAAAATACTTGTGCAAAATACTGAACAGAAAACACTAAATCACCTTAACAGCTGAAAGTACAACAGCGCAATTAGCATGTTGAAGTCGTGGCGTAACTCTTTCCACAATATTTTCTGCTTCACGAGCATCAGCTGCCTTATATCTGGAGAGAGCATCAAGTATAAAAACTTGACCCCACCTGAAATGAACATTATAAAAATGAGCTGGGTAAAGCACAATGTTCCCAGACGAAGTTCAGCAAACAGACACTAGATTTGTGATTTGTTCAAGCTATCATGTCCGGAAATGGAAAATATAAAATACCAAAATCCTATTGAGTTGCTTTTTATATGAATTAGAAAGACAGTCAACCACATAGCAATAACCTGATTCTAGGTAATCATTTTGCATTATCAAAGTAGTGGGATGAAGCAAGACCATTTCAAACATCTGAACTTACTCTGTGCATTCATTAAGAGCAGTAAGGAGCTTTGTAAGTGTAGGGGTAGTGATTTCAAAGATTGGTCCACTACTATTCTCTTGTATCTCAGCAAGAGCTGCCACAGCATTAGCTACAACCATCGGATTGTTGTCAGATATCAAATCCTTGAGAGATTCCAGAAAACCCCTATCCTCAACCAACTCAGCATTTATATCATAAAGTTTAGCAACACAAATGGCAGCTGTCTTACGAACATATGGATCATCATCCTGTTAAAAAATTATATACAGTAAGGGAAATACATAATAACTTGTGTGACTTGCATAAAGCAAGTCTATAGTGTTTGAAAGTGGAAACCAAAAAACCAAAAGGATTGCTAAAAATTGGAACTATATACTGTGACAAGAATCAACCTTGAGGCACCTCTGAAGGGGATCACAAAGATATTCTGTTATCTTATCAACACGGATGCATCCCATCGTCCGAACAGCCAAAGCACGAATGAGAGGATTCGGATCCTGTGAATCCTGCATACATATTCATAAAGCCAAAGATCAGTAGAGATTCATAAAGCATCATTATGAAAACCTTAATTCAAACAGTACTCCGAACAGAACAATATCATGAAATCCCTACAAGCACTCTATAATGCTTTATATCCTTTGAGGAAGATAGAAAGACAATAGATAGGTTAGAATAGGCACTTTTTTTATCTTCTTTTACTTACTAAAGACACTATCAACCAGAAACATAATGTGCTCATATAAGAAGAGACATCTTTTCCCCTATAAGCAAACCCAAAATAAAATAAATACACCTCACATAAATGATTTGCAATCACTTAAAAACTTTGGGGAACCCATAACTACTTTCCTGAAAAATTTATGCTGAGTGTGAAGTCTTAGCTTCAAATAGGCAAGCATCTTTGTCAACATTAAATTTCAAATTTTACATTTTCATATCAAGCAACAATACATCAACATCCACGCCAAACAAAAAATAAAGAAGACAGAAAAACTCTCTCTTTTTAAGCTATGATAAATAGTAAAGATAAAGGGCATAATAAATTGCACACCTTTACAAATGTATTTACTGCAAGAATGGCAAGGTCGGGCTGGCTTTTAGCATAATTTATAAGATACAAATACACAAGCTTTTTCAGTTCCAAATTCTCTGTTTGCATGCAATTCACCACGTCTGTGAACAGCGATGACACATCCTTCCCAACAGTCATTGCAGCAATAACCTTCTTTACAGCATCTTTTCTTTTATCCTTCACAACATGGAAAACAGAGGCATGATTACAAACCAATAACCATAAGGCACAAAAATAGAGATGCAAAAACATGCATTCAAAATCCAACGGGCACATTTCTAGTCTTTCCCCGTGCTAAGACCGACAAGGTTAAAAAGATTCTCCAGAAAACTCATTTAACCAGCAAAATCAATGGAATTAAAAAAACAACTGTGCAACGGTTACTATTCAATTTAGAATTAGATAAATATAAACTGCTCTCAATAGAAACTTCATGATAGGCAAACCATAATCCAATGCTCGAATCAAGTAGCATTAATCCTAATCAAGAAAAATGAATCTCTCTTTTCGATTCCAGCTCATTTTCCAAAATCCTTAATTGATCCAAACAGAAACCTAAAGTAAAGCTAACAAAGACGTAATTCAGCCGATTGACCGCTTCAAAGAACAAGTCAAAAGGGCAAAACAATAGATCTGACGAAAAATATGAACTACATAACTTAAAATACATCAAATCGAAAACCTAACAAATTAAAACAAGCAGATCAACAAAGAATCTACAGGAAAGACGTCCGGTACCTTATACTGAGAATTGAGCTCTTCCTTGAGTTCAGGGATTTCTCCCTTCTTCGTCGTCGAGAAGTACTTAGAATCGTGACCGCTCATTTCTCACTCTCCGGACCTCCTCTTGATGTTGTTGCTGGTTGGAATCGACAAAGAAGTAAAAAAAGAAACGATGGCGAACAATTGCTTGCAAGAGAATCAGATAAATGAGACGCGATCGCGTGTTAAACAAAAGGGTCAAATACAGTCCAAGTCACTGGGTTCGGTTATACATATAGATGGATCACTTTTTTTTCTTCTAAAAAAATATAATTTAATTATCCAATTAAAACTTTTTTACATGTCACTTGAAATTGAAACATGGTAATAATAATAATAGTTTTAGTTTCAAAAATTTAGACATACTATCAAATTAGTCCTAATTCAAAATAATTTAATAAATTTAACTTTTAATATTTAAAAGTTTTGATATTATACCCTCTTGACACACCATCTGACCACATGTTATACTCAATTGTATTGCACATCAGCACGATAATTGATATATGAGATAGCTTGATAGACACAATTATTTCACTATTAGATAGACGAAACACTAATAGAACATACACATTATTACTCTAATGCCACATGCTAGTAGGAATGATCACTTTACAAATAGAATTTTAAATATGAAAAAGTTAAATTTATTGAATTATTACCATATTAAAAGATTGTATAAATTTTGAAGACTATAATGATATTATATAAAGTCAGATTAGACATCTATTTCAATTATAAGGATGTAGTGATATGTTTGTAACAAAAAAATTTAATTAAAAAAATTATATTATATTTAAAAAATAACTTGTCTATAATCAAACACATAATTAAGTGATTTAGGTTGTGTTAGTTTGATATAAATCAATTTCTGAAATTCATTTACATGTTTTCCAATGTTTCATGTAAAGTAAATAAGTCAAATATAGTTGATGCGTGTTCTATTTTGTTATTATTTTATAGTTAATTATTTCTTGTTGATTATTTGATATTGTTGATTTAGGTTGTTTTTATTCGTTTTTGCGCAGGATTTCAATTTTCAGGAAACAGCATTAAAAGCACATGTTCTGCAGTTTTTATTTTCTGGAATCAAGGCTGGACACATGGTCATGACTTGGGGCATGACGATATCAGACGGGGCAGATTCTGGCAGTCCAGTCAGCATCAGCTTCCAGAAGGCGATCTAGTCAGCATCATCTAGAAGGACGGACGACGAGATTTACTTAGGATTTTGAGATTAAGTTTGAATTTAAATATTTGAAAATTATCACTTTGTTATTTAGGATTTAATATTTTTATCATTTAGGATTTGATCTTTCTATATTAATGTTTTTAGGATTATCTTTAGGCATTTTATTTTAAATGTTTCTTTATTTTTAGGGTTATCTCAAGTTATAAATACCCCTTAGGGTAAAGCTTGAAGGATGTACTTGAATTATTTAGTTCTTGAGGGGTTTTTGCTATTATAAAAGTTTTCTTTTCAACTTTGTTTTTATTTACTTTCTTCAAAATATGCTAAGTATGATCTCTATCATGCTTAGCTAATTTTCCAATTAGCCAAAGCTTAAAGCGATGTCTCGATTCTGATTGTGAGAATTGAAAAGCATCTAATTTTTTCAGATATCTTTCTTAAACTTCTGCAAACTTGGATTGACAATCGGCCTTTCCTTTAAAAATCTTTACACTTTCAATTCAAAAAGAGCTCGTTGATTTGATTGTTGTTCTGATTTAAAGTTGGGAGGAAGGATCGACTTGTAGCATATTCGACTTCCTATGAACACACTTAGCGACGAATTTGCTAAGGGAAATTGAGATCGGGTTCGATTTAACCCGAGTTGGGCTTTTCTAAAATTTAAATTGTATTAGTGCTAGCGACGATAGTCGTGGTTAGTCTAAATAAGGATTGAATTCTAAATTGACTTTGGATTGCTAGTTTACCGAAGAGAAAAGTAAGTTACAAGGGTTGGGCCTTGTAGACTGTAACCGGCATGTATTCGGAGTATAATATTCTTCGATGATTAGTTGAAATTGAGGCAAAGCAAAGCTTGAGGCTATTTTATTTTATTGATTTTCTTCTCAAAAATTCACTTTCATTATTTTTCTAAGTTTATTTTCCAATTCACTTTATTTATATTTTCTACTTAATTCTCTTAATCAAACCCCCCATTTGCTTTACTTTTTTCAGCAAAGTCAAAATCAAAACCTCTTTATATAAGAAGCTCCTTAGTCTATACGGATAGACACTTCTTTTCTATTACTACATTAATTATTCATTTTATTTGAGATTAAGGATAATTTATTTGACAATTATGACGCTTGTCAAATTGACATCGTTGTCGGGGACTTCAGCAAAGTTACTGATATAGTTTGTTTTGATTTATGACCGGGAAGAATCCAGGAGAACTAACAGATTTTTGAACTGGAAATCGAAGCATTAGCCCGAAGACTACACACACAGACACTTTGGGAAAGAAAATAACGACAACAGCAAGAACAACGACAACAACAATCTGAACCAGATCCAGAAACACCATCTGACACTGAAACACACTTTGAATACGACACCGTAGAACCAATTCTAATGGCAGACGACGACCAAACTATTCGAGAACTTGCCACGGCACCTGAAGAGCAACAATCGTTGTGCATCACATTCCTGAATGGAGAAACACCATTCGCACTTAAGACAAGTCTAATCCATCTTCTGTCGACATTACATGGTCTGCCCAGTGAAAACCCACACAAACATCTCAAAGAATTTCATATGGTTTGTTTAAGCACGAAACCACGGGGAGTATCTGAAGACCAAATTAAACTCCGCGCTTTCTATTTTTTCTTAGCCGATTTGGCTAAGGATTGGTTATTTGATTTATCGTCTAATTCGGTTAATACATGGATTGATATGTCTCGACTTTTTCTTGACAGGTTCTTCCCTGCAACCAAGGCGAGTAAACTAAGGCGAAACATCTTAGGAATCTGACAAAAGGATACTGAGTCATTATATGACTATTGGGAGAGGTTCAAGAAACTATGAGCAAACTGTCCGCAACATGGACTATCAGAACAAACACTTCTCCAATACTTCTATGAAGGCTTACTCCCTATGGAGATGAAGATGGTCGATGCAACAAGTGGATGGGCACTTGTAAACATGACTCTGATTGCAGCTAGAAATTTAATTTCTTCTATGGTCGTTAACTCTCAACAGTTTCGCCCTTCCACTGAACCCTCTCAACGAGTTCACGAGATAAGTACAGTTTCTTTGGAAAATAAAATTGATAAGTTAGTTGATATAATTCAATCTCTTGTTGCAGGAAAAATAGGTACATCTAGACTATGCAGGATATGCACAATGTATGGCCACCCTACGAATTGCTATCCAATGTTACAAGATGATGCTACCGCACAAGTAAATTCAGTGGGAAATTTTTTGAGACCTCCCCAAAGGCCATACAACCCTCACGCCAACACCTATAATCAGGGGTGGAGGGACCATCCAAAATCAACTATTGACTAAATCCCAGGCCGAATCAAGCTTATCAATCACCTGCACTGAGCAATGTCAATCGCAGAAACCGTCGTTGGAGTCAATTGTTTTAAGGTTGGCGCTATCACTAAAAAAGTTTCAACTAAAAACCGAAGCATACTTTCAAGAAATTGACAAGCAGATGAGTCAACTTACGTTAGCAGTAAGTCGTTTAGAATCTAAAGGGAAGTTGTCGTCACAAACCAGGGCAAACCCACGAGAAAATGTTAGTGCAATCACCCTTTGGAGTGGCACTATTGTCGCACCACCAGTCCTAGAGGATGTTGCCGCAGAATCCCAGAAAAAAGATGAATCGAGATCCCAAAGGGAAAAAGAAGTAGTTGACGCAAGGTCCAAAGGAAAAAGAAAGATGAATCGCAAACTCCTCCCAGACCATCTCCCTTTGCCGTTCCACCTCCCTTTCCTTTGAGGTTGGTTAAACGTGATAAACAAACCGAGGAAGAAGAGATACTTGATGTTTTTTCAGAAGGTAGAGATAAACATACCTCTTCTTGAGGTAATTTGAAAAGTTTCGAGATACGCCAGATTCTTGAAAGACCTTTGCACAACCAAAAGGAGACTTACCGGTAATGAAACGGTGTTGAGTGGATCATTGGATTGATCAAATCCAAGAGGGGGTGAATTGGGTTTTTTTAAAATTGTTGTGGAAAGTATAATGGCTAAAAATGAAGAACAAGGAATTTTAGAGTGGTTCAAGTTCCAAATGAACTCTACATCCACTACCTTAGCTACCACTAAGGATTTTCCAACAGTCCACTAATTGTTCTTCCCCTTTTCAAGGCTTAGGAGGTAACCTTTACAATACCGGTCAAATTTTCTACCTAAATTTTGACTAAACCCTCACAAGAGTACAAAGAAGAAATTTAGGTAAGAAAGATATCTCTCAATACAAGATTGCCCCCTTAAATACAATCACTCAACCCAAATTTCATTACAAGATCAGAATTGAACACAACAAAATTTGGGATTTTACAAAGGATAAGAAATAAGGCACTTTGAGCTTGAATTTTTGTAAGGATGTTTCTTTTTGATGCAATGGTTGTTGCTAGTCTTCAATTTATACCTTCTCCATTAATTATAGTCGTTTGGGTGGTTAGGGTATTGAATATAGTCGTTGGGACCCTCTCTTTCCAACATAAATGCACTTCTGCAGCTTACCGTATCGGTACACAAAGACCCATATTGATACCTGTCTCAAAACAGAAAGAGTCATTGCACAATAACAAGAGAGTGTATCGATACACGTGTAAGCGTATCGGTACGGGATAAGGAGCATTTTGATATGGGGAACATCCGTATCGATGCAATTAATTCCACAGAGCTCACTAGAAGTTTCTGTATCGATACGGCAAAGGGCGTATCGGTACGGAACAACCACCACTTTAAATTTCGGTTACCTAACAACTGACACCAACGGTCAAAAACATTAAAAGCTTTCGAATTTAAAATTCCATTAAATCCGTATCGATACGGGGGACACCGTATCGGTACGCCATTTAAACTCCTTCAGTTTTACAGAGAGAGCGTATCGATACAGAAGCAATCTGTTTCGATACGCTGTTTCGACACGATAAGGGGTGTATCGAAACGCGTTTCTCCAGTAACCAAACTTGTAAAAAAGGTATCGATACGACTGGAAGCGTATCGACACGCCTGGACGTTTTTCAATAGTTTGGCCTTGGAACACTAAGAAAATATTTTGGAGTTTGAGTTTTTCAAATTAGATTAAAGTTTTGTTGATTTAAAATCTTTTGAGGGACTTAAAAAATTATTTCAAGTTTTCAATTTAATCTTTAACATACATTGTTATATCAAAATCAAACATAGGTTTTACAATCTCCCCCTTTTTGATATAACAAAACCAAAACTTGAAATTTTTTAGACTTTTGAAAAACTTTGCAAAACAACTCCCCCTTAATATTAGTTAGGTAAATTTAAGTTGAAAATCAAAATTTTAAGTTGAGCTTGTTCCCTCTCCCCCTTTTTGTTAGATCAAAAAAATAGAGACCTAGATAAACATAGGCAAAAGGCATAAATAATAACCAAGCAACATATTATAGATAAACATGAAGTTCAAAATAAAGAAAACATCAAAATCCAAATAACAATAATCAAAGCATAGGTTTTAGAATGCAAACTTAATCCTAAAAACAAAATTCAAAGTGCATAAATAGATATCCTAAATGACATGAATGATATGCAAAGATGAACTACTACGCTTCTCCATCGCCATCTTCATCATCTTCATCGTCCTCTTCATGTGCATCATCATTCCTTTGAGATTGACGCCACTCGTCATGAAAAGCGGTAAGAGATATGTTCATCGAGTTATGACCGCCTTCAAGAGAAGTGAGACGTGTCTCCACATTCTTCACACGATCTTCAAGGCTTGTAAAACATGTGTCTATAGCAGCAAACCCTGAATTCATCGCTTGATCCATGGAAGCAATTCCCGTGCGCAAGACCGTGAATTGCTCGTTGAGAAAGGTCATAAAGGCATCCATGGAAGGTCTAGGAGGAGCTTGAGCGGTTTGAGGATTAGCAATTTCTTCCGGAATGGAATCGCTAGAGAGCTCGGAGAGACGAAGCCAACTACCATTGAAGTATATGAACTTTCCCCTTGAAAGAGATCTTTCATCAATAGGATCGATGAGGGGAGTCGGGTAGTCGTGAGAACAATCTATCTCCTTTTGTGTGAAGAAATAACTCAAAGCCGTTCCATAAGTGAATGAAGTGACAAGAGTAGTGTGGTGATGTTGCATGAGATAAACAATCTCCGTAAACATAATCCGAGCAAGGTTTGGTTGTTTTCTTTCACGGAAGCATCGAATCCAAAAATCGTCAACTTGGCGGATAGTTGAATACTTTCCTCCCGAAGGCCTAAACCACCAAGAAACCATCAAGTGAAGGATTCGATCTTGAGCATTAAGAGCAGTCACGGAACCTCCCAAGATATGGCCAAGAGAATTCTCATCATCAAGACCCTCATCCTCTAACTTGAACACATCACAAATAGATTGAACATTGATGGTGATCTTTTTACCCATTAGATAAGAATTAACGACCGTAACAATACCCGCTTGATTGGCAACACACTTGGCATTAGCATAGAAAATCAAAACCAAATTGCGATAGAAAAAGCCAGGAATTTGAATAAAATCCATAAATTTCCATTCTTGGAGCAAAGGTAAGTAAACAAATTTGAAGCGCTCCGAGTTGAGAAAAGGAACGGAAATTACCCTTTCTG
The DNA here is from genome assembly GCA_030270665.1 of Hibiscus trionum. Taxonomy (NCBI): domain Eukaryota; kingdom Viridiplantae; phylum Streptophyta; class Magnoliopsida; order Malvales; family Malvaceae; genus Hibiscus; species Hibiscus trionum. Next base: position 128,536 of record BSYR01000038.1, read on the forward strand.
GGTGGATTTTTTAGTTTTTGAAATTGTCAAAAATAGGTGAGATCTTCGGTGGTCTTAAAGCACTGTTGATAGATAAGAGTGAGGTTTGGGCGAGTACCATCTCCGGCATTGGAACCTTCACCGACTTCACTAGTACGTGCTCTCTTTTTGGGTGCCATTGACTAGAGAAATAGATCAAAAACAATGTATGCATTACTTTCTCATTAAACTCACTGAAAATCAATAATCAAGGTTTTTAAAAAAATTTGAGAAACAAAACAAAAAGTTTGAAAAAGTTTTTTTAGAAAACAAAACAAAACAAAGGAAAATTTAAAACGTAAATCAAATAAAATAAAAAGAAAAAAAAAGAGTTATACCTTGATATTGATAGAGAGGAATGGGAGAATAACTTTGCACCAATTTGATGAAAAGCTTGAAAAGCTTGGCTTGATGTTGAAAACCCTCACGAGATTTTGAGTTGTTTGGTGAAAAATATGAGGGATTGAGAGGCTTTTTATAGAGTGAAAACGGCTAGGGTTTTAAAATTGCAATTTTGGTAAAAGTGAAACTCTTTAAATGCCATTAAGAATCTATATGCGCAATCACGTATCGATACACCTGAGGGTGTATCGATACGGGGGTAAAATTGTAATTCCCTGGAAACGCTCGTCGAAGGTCCGTATCGAAACAAATGTTATCCGTATCGAAATGCTCTTAGATCGTATCAAAACGGGTTTAACCGTATCGATACCCGTTTTAGGCAAAATGCAGTCTGGAAAGCTAATACAGTACTCATATCGATATGTAAAAGGCCGTAACTACACCCTATGCCCAGAAATGCATTTTAGGCTTTAAGAACAACCAAAGGCTCGATTTTAACACCTCCTAAATGAATGCAATTGATTAATGAGCAGTTCTATGCATATTTTAACAGAAGCATATTCCCCCTAGCTATAAGCATGGATATTTTCAAGATCAACAACACATAAACATGTAATTTCACAAATTTAAGCAATTTTAACCTCAAAAAGAGTCCTAAAGGGTCAATGAAGGCTAGTTAGACCTAACTTTCTCCTAAGGGACCAAAAACGCTCTTTGTCTAGAGGTTTAGTAAAAATGTCCGCTAGTTGGTTCAAGGTATCAACGTACTCTATAACAACATCTTCCTCAAGGACATGATCTCTAATGAAATGATGCCTTATTTCTATATGTTTGGTTCTAGAGTGTTGGATGGGATTTTTAGTTAACCATATGGCACTAGTGTTGTCACACTTAAGGGGTATGGTTTTAACTTTAATACCATAATCTAAGAGTTGTTGCTTCATCCAAAGGACTTGAGCACAACAACTCCCTAAGGATATGTACTTGGCTTCGGTGGTAGATAGAGCTACACTATTTTATTTCTTAGAGAACCAAGATATGAGCATACTACCTAAGAATTGACATGTTCCCGAAGTACTCTTCCTATCGATTTTACACCCCCATAATCCGTATCCGAATAAGCATGAAGGTTGAATGTTGAGTCTCTATGGTAGCAAAGACCTAGACAAGGAGTATCTCTAAGGTACCTAATGAATCTTTTAACGGCTATAAGGTGAGACTCTCTAGGACTAGCTTGAAACCTAGCACACAAGCAAACACTAAAAAATATATCCGATCTACTTGCGGTAAGGTAAAGTAAAGATCCAATCATAGAGCGATAAAACTTAGAGTCAACACACTTACCTCCTTCATCTTTGTCAAGCTTTGTAGATGAGCTCACTGGTGTAGCTTGAGGCTTTGCTTGCTCCAAGCCAAACTTCTTGAGCATATCTTTCACGTACTTTGCTTGATTGATGAAAGTGCCATCCTTCCTTTGCTTGATTTGGAGTCCCAAAAAGAATGAGAGCTCCCCCATCATGCTCATCTCGAATTCACCTTGCATTAACTTAGCAAACTCTTTGCAATGACACTCATTAGTAGATCCAAGAATAATATCATCAACATATATTTGTACTACTAAGATGTCATTTTTATATCATTTTATGAAAAGTGTAGTGTCCACCTTACCTTTTTCAAAACCTTTTTCAATCAAAAAGTTTGAAAGTCTTTCATACCAAGCTCTAGGAGCTTGTTTTAAACCATAAAGTGTTTTGGTTAGTTTGAAAACATGATTTGGAAATTTTGAATCTTCAAAACCCAGTGGTTGTTCCACATACACTTTCTCATTTATAAAACCATTTAAAAATGCACTTTTCACATCCATTTGAAATAGCTTGAAATTATGATAACATACATATGCAAGCAACATCCTAATAGCTTCCATTCTAGCTACGGGTGCTGTTGCATGTAAAAGTGTCTATCGCAATGTAGTGCAAGTGTACACGACGCAAGTAGTAAAGTGATACTGAAGTATCGGATATCGTCTCCACAGGGACTGGGCTAATAGCTTCACCTTGAATTACTGCACGAAAGTAAAGAGAATAGTTTAATATGTTTGTCACGAAAATAATAAAGAATACTGGAAAATAGGATTAAAATAATCAAGATAGAGAGAATGGGCTGGTATTGAATTGCTCAGTAGTGCAGGTATTGCTAAGTCTAGGAAAATCTACTTTGTCGATGTCCCCGTCGCGGCGGCAGTCTGTTGTTTGTCGCGGCAGCGATCACACAACTCTGTACTTCAAGTTTGGCAAGAATCCCTGATGTGCCTTGGCTTATCCCTAGGTCCAAGTCTGTCGATGAACACGTCTTTAATGATACCTCCCGGCGTGAATTGAAGGATGAACACCGATGTTGTTGAATTCTTCTTTAGCCACTTAACCTCGTCCTATCCCTAGGTCCGAGATAGTTCAACTATAAACTAGAGAACTAGCACTTATTCCTTTCGTATACTTAACTCTCCCGATATTAAGTAAATAGATAACCTCAAAATGCTCTCCCGATGCTCTTGCAAGATGTTAATAACCAGAATAAGAGAACTTGAAGTTTATTTTATTGAACAAAGAAAATCCTAAAACAAAAGCAACCCTTGCAACTACTTTACAAATCAACCCGTGACCTTAGGGTGAATTTAGAACATGTTGAGAAAGGGAAAACGGCTAGGGTTTGGGAAGAAGGCTAGAGATAGGTGATGTCCCCTCCTAGGTCGAATTACATGCCTTTATATAGGCATTGGGTTCAAGTTTTCTAAGATGGCAAGAATACAACTTTAAATTAAAGTACAACTCTAATAAAGACTAAATCTTCAAAGCAGCAGTCTTTAATTTGTCCTTGCTTCTTGCTTGGGATTTCTTCCTTGAACCTTGGGCTTGGCCTTCATTCTGATCTAGGGCTCGGAAAAATATAGGGGTACTCCACGATAGATGGGCTTATTTTTCTCTTTCTGTCGAGGCCCACTTTGCTTCTTCTCCTCAAAACTGCTGTCGTCCTTGGCTGCCACGGCGACAACCATGGCAGCATCATCCTCCTCGACTGCTCATCCAGTTCCAGCTTTTCTGCATCACTGCCCAGCTCCTGCTTCTCCATCTGCTACAACATCAACCTGCAAAAATAACCAATTTCAGTAGAAACTATGCCATTTAATATATTTTTGATGTGAAACTGAAATCTAACCTAAATGCAATGAATTATGCTTGAATGTAGCATAAATATGGGTTAAATAGGGGGTAAAATATAGAACTTTTACACACTCAACACACCCTCAAACTCAAGTTTTTGCTTGCCCTCAAGCAATTCAGACCTAATAAAATTTTTATTTGGCTTAAAACAATGAACTTTCCCTTACCTACCATTTCATTCCCTATTGCAAGCAACACCTTGTCGGATAATTCAGGATTTATTCGGAACCATGCTATAATTCTCGTGTAGTGTGTGCATGCTTTGTGAACAATTTATATGCCTAGACTCACTTAGCTTACTAGAATAGCTGAAACTTCTAACTTGAATTTTTATGCCAAAGTTCATCTTTTTGGAGGAAATTTTTAGGTTCCTTTAGTTAAGACTCGATTCTATTTTTAAAGATTAAGTTTGACTAGAGCCGGTTTCGGGCACCTCTAGCTAACTTCCTAGAGCCGGTTTCGGGCACCTCTAGGTGTAAGAGTCTATTTTTCTTAATTTCTTTTCCTAGAGCCAGTGTTAGGCACCTCTAGGGGCTATTCAAGTACTAAGTTTTTCCCTATTCTAGTTTACCAGTAAAGTTCTAGATAGTATAAGAGTCACAAATGGTGTTTAAGTTTCAGAACTATAGCAAGGCTCTAAACTGTTCCTAAAACTATCCTAAAAGTGCTGCCACGACAGAGGCTGTCACGGCAGGTAAGTTCAGTTCAAAAGACTTAAGCCAAAAAAATTTCATCATCATTTTAAGACAAAAATAACTAAGTAAAAGACACAAATTTAAAACTAAAATAAGACTCCATTAATGGAGGGATGCCACCCCCAAACTCGAGGGTTGCATTGCCCTCAATGCAAATGAAAAAATAAAAGAAAAAGAAAAATACATCACAAAATATAGCATGGCAGACAACATATTAAGGTAAGAAACTCAAATTTTATGTGGTGTCGTCGTCGCTGCTGAGGCGGATCTGTCGACGGGCAGGGGCCTTCTTAACTGGCTGGCAGATGGGGGAGGCAGATGTGTTCTTCGTCTTGGCCTTCCTTGGAGGTTGAATTCGGGTAGGAGAGATGTGAGGGGGTTTCTCCACTACATGTACCTCCGAGCTACGGATGCTGTCATTGCTGCTGCCGCTGTCACTGTTGCTGCCGCTGATACTGCCGCTATCCTTCTTGTTCTTATCTGCCATTGTCTTTTGCCGCTTGACCGGTGTGAACTCTTTGGATAGATTCCTCTTAACAGAGGGTTCATTGTCGCTTTCCTCCCAATTTGAGGAGGAGGAGAAACCGACTATGAAGGCCTCAAGTTCTTCCGAGGGCATTCTTCTTTTGGTTCCACGGGCAGAGGTATCAGTTGTGCGGTTTCTGCCTGCAGCTGTCGTGGCAGGGGTAGGTGTGGATGCTGTAGACTGTGTCTTGGGTGTGACAGCAGGTGTCGGGGTATGGGCAGGGGTGGTAGCAGCAAAATAGTGGGATGGAAAGATAGGAAATACAACATCAGGGAAATTTAAAGAGTTTTGGAAGAAGGTTACCGTGGCAGTCGTGAAGTCGCAGATGAAGCTCATGAGTCCGAGCTGTCGTTCCTCCAGCTTTTGTATGGCAGCCAGGATCTGGGAGGAGGAGTCGGTCGGAGGGGCTGCTGTTGTCTGCTGTCTGGGTTCTGCGGCAGCGAGCTCAGTGTCTGTTGGTTCTGTCGTCTCTGCTGTCGTGGCAGTGGGGTCGAAAGATGACAGCGGGGTGGCAGCAGTCAGTTCCATCAAGCTAAGTACATTTTTGTCGGTCCATCCCTTCCCTTGGACTCTTAGATCGGTGGCAGCTTCATGCACATTATGGCCGCGGCAAAGGGTTGTGATGAGGTAGGGAAGGTAGAGTGGTCCTGTCGGCCGGTGTGCACACTCCAGAATACTTTCCCGGATGTAGTTGCCCACATTAATAGGCCTCTCATGCAAAATAGAATGGATGAGGGCTAACCTGGGTTGGTCGACAGTGGTGTTGTGCGAGGTTGGCATGATTCGCTTTTTGATGAAAGCGTTCCACAGTTTGGCCTCCAGCAGGAGTTGAGTTCTTTTTACCGTCCTCGGGTTCTTAGGATTTGTGTTCCACTGAGTCCCTTCATCCGTGAGCTCTGCCATGATAGCATCGTAGGCAGCAGGGTCTAAGCTGTTCAGAAATTGTTGGTGACCATCCTCGTTGCTGCCCACGTAAAATCCGTAGAGCGTGTTGATGTATTCTGGCTCGAAGGGCACCTCTCTCCCTCTCACGGTGACTGTTGTTGCGGTTCTGCTGTTGATGACAGCTTAGAAATCGCGAACCAAAAAGACGTTCATCTCCTCTGGTTGTTCTGCAAAGATCTGCCATTGTAGGGCCCTGATTTTTCTAGCAATGAACGGCTGCAGGCCCAAATTCCCATCCTTGGAAGTGTAGATAAATCCCTTTTCCTCCCACATGTCTCGTATCTGGAAAGATCGTGGGGTTGATGCTGTCGGGGTGGAGCCTGAAGCAGCACTCCTGCGGGTGTTTCTGGAAGACATGGTTGCAAGGGTTGTAAGAAGAAAAATGAAAGCAAGTAAATATTTCTAGAGAGAGCATGCTAGAAGAGTAGAAGTGAGTGAAAAATGAATAGTAGAACGGGGTTTATATAGAGAAGAGTTTGCTGCCCGTTGGAGCTGTAACGGTAGGCGCGAATAATGGGGCCAGCTGTTACGCGGTTTCTGACGTGTCTGTCACGCGTTTCCGTGTCTGTTGCGACAGCGTGTCGACAGCCTGTATTTTCCGCGTCTGTCGCGGAAGCTGTAACGACAGGCTCCAAAATTTGGGCTGATGGAAAGATGTTGGGCTGAATTCACTTCTTCTTTTCTTCTTGTCTCCTTTATTTCCTAAAAAAACAATAAAAATAAAAACATTATTTCTTAAAAATAAATCTGATTTCCTAATATATAATTAATAAATAATAAAAATAATTAAAAATAAAATTTAGGTTAAATTAGGGATGCCATGTGGGGCATCTCCTAAAGTAACCACTTCCTGCATTCTTGGGGCTTCAGTCCCCTGATAATGCTTCAATCGCTGTCCATTGACTTTGAATTGGTGCCCGTCTTTTAGAGATCTGATCGTGATGGCACCATGGGGAAAACCTGAACCACTTGGAATGGGCCAGACCATCTATATTTCAGCTTCCGTGGGAAGAGTTTCAACCTAGAGTTAAAAAGCAACACAAGCTTTTTCTTGCCACTTCGGTTTTGACCTTGTAGATTCTTGCGTTGTCATAGGCCATTGTCCGAATTTCTTCAATTTCGATAAGATCAAGTAGCCTTTTCTGCCATGCCTTTTCCAAGTCCATATTAACTGCCTTGATTGCCCAGTATGCTTTGTGCTCTATCTCAACAGGTAAATGACACGTTTTCCCGTAAATCAGCCGATAAGGAGACATTCCCAATGGAGTTTTGAATGTTGTCTTGTAAGCCTATAACGCATCATTGAGGTGTAGAGACCAATCTTTCCGAGTTGGCTTAACCATCTTTTCGAGAATGTTCTTAACCTCCCTGTTGGATATTTCAGCTTGTCCATTGGTCTGATGGTGGTATGCTGTTGCAATCCGATGCTTGACACCATATTTTTTCAAGGCAGCAGCTATAACCCTGTTGTCAAAATGCCTCCCTTCATCACCGATGATCGCCTTAGGGATGCCGAATCTGGAAAAAATGTTTTTGTGTAAAAACCTTTGAACCGTTTTGGCATCATTCTTTTGAGTGGCGATTGCTTCAACCCACTTGGACACATAGTCTACTGCCAGGAGGATGTATAAGTTCCCACATGAAGATGGGAATGGTCCCATAAAATCTATCCCCCAAATGTCGAAGATCTCGCCTTCAAGAATATTTTGCAGCGGCATCTCATGTCTCCTTGAGATGTTTCCCGTCCGTTGACACTTGTCACAGCTCTTGTAGAAGATTTGAGCATCTTTATACAGTGACGGCCAATAGAATCCTGACTGCAAAACCTTGGCAGCAGTTTTGTTGCCTCCCAAGTGTCCTCCATACCGTGAAGCATGACAGTGATGAAGTATATCTTCCTGTTCATCCTGTGGTACGCATCTCCTTATAACCTGATCTGCACAGATTTTGAAAAGAAGAGGTTCGTCCCAATAATAATGCTTAACATCATTTTGGAACCTCTTCCTAGCTTGATAATTAAGGTCAGGAGGAGTTATTCCGCTAACTAAGAAATTAACAAAATTTGCATACCAAGGGAGTTCAGAATACTTACCTGTCGCCATGGCTGTAGCGGCAGTGATTGTGGCAGCAAACAGCTGCTCATCAGGGAAGGTCTCCAATATGTTTGTCTCATCTGCCGGTAGACTCTTTCCCTTCTCCAACCTTGACAAGTGATCTGCCACTTGATTCTCTGTCCCCTTTTTTGTCCTTGATTTCAAGGTCGAATTCTTGCAGTAGCAGAATCCAACGTATCAGTCGAGGCTTTGCATCCTTCTTCGTGAACGGATACTTCAATGCAGAGTGGTCTGTATGGACTATGACCTTTGTTCCAAGTATATAAGAACGAAACTTGTCAATGGAGAATACCACAACTAATAATTCATTCTCTGTGGTGGTGTAGTTTACTTGAGCGTCATTCAGTGTTTTGCTGGCATAGTATATGACATGAAAAAGTTTGTCTCTTCGCTGCCCAAGTGCTGCCCCGACATCATAGTCACTAGCATCACACATGATCTCAAACGGCAGTGTCCAATCTGGTGGTTGTACTATTGGGGCTGTTACCAGCTTTTCTTTCAGAACCTTGAATGCCTCAGTACATTCAGTGTTGAAGTCGAAGGGTCGGTTCTGCTCTAGAAGATGGCATAGGGGCTTGGTTATCTTTGAAAAATTCGCAATGAACCTCTGATAAAAACCAGCATGTCCTAAGAAACTTCTGATTCCCTTGACTATGGTGGGCGGCGGCAGCTTTTTGATCACTTCGATCTTAGCTCTGCCGACTTCTATGCCACGGCAGCTAATCTTATGGCCAAGGACTATCCCTTCATCCACCATGAAGTGACACTTTTCCCAGTTCAAAACCAAGTTTGCTTTTTCACATCTCTCGAGCACCTTATGTAGGTTGCCTAGGCACCTTCCAAAGTTGTCTCCAAAGACTGAAAAATCATCCATAAAGATTTCTAGGAAATCCTCCACCATATCAGAGAATATTGCCATCATGCACCTTTGGAAACTGGCTGGTGCATTACAGAGTCCAAAAGGCATTCTCCTAAAAGCATATGTTCCGTACGGGCATGTGAACGTCATCTTTTCTTGATCATCCGGTGCGATGGCTATTTGATTGTAACCTGAGTAACCATCAAGAAAACAATAGTAAGGTTTACCCGCTAGTCTATCAAGCATTTGATCAATAAAGGGTAAAGGAAAGTGGTCCTTCCGGGTAGCTTTGTTAAGCTTCCGGTAGTCCATACAAACCCTCCAACCGGTCACAGTCCTGGTTGGGATTAGCTCATTGTCTTCATTGGTTACCACGGTTATTCCTCCTTTCTTGGGAACGCACTGCACCGGGCTTACCCATTTGCTGTCCGAGATGGCATAGATTATTCCAACATCTAGCCATTTTATGATCTCTTTACGCACCACCTCTCGCATAGCATCATTCAGACGTCTCTGTGAATCAATGGTCGGCTTATGATCATCCTCTAAGAGGATTTTATCCATGCATAGTGTCGGACTGATGCCTTGGATATTAGCTTTCGTCCATCCAATCGCCTTTTTGTGCTGCTGCAGCATCCCTATTAGCTGTTGTTCCTGTTCATGCATCAACTTGGAAGAGATGATTACGGGCAACGTATTATTTAAACCAAGGAAAGCATATTTTAACTGCCCTGGCAGGGGCTTCAGATCTAGAACTGGGGGCTCAACAGTTGATGGCTTTTGAATTATATGGTTATCCGATGTATAATTTAAAGGCTCGAACAACTTACCTGGACGATTGCCTATCCAATTTACCTCCTCTTGATCTTCAGTATCAGATTCTGAGGAGCCGCTGTCATCGGTGCTGTCGTGACAGTCTTCTAAATGGCTGTCGTGGCAGTGACCAATTTTGATGTCGTGGCAGCCCGACCTGATGCAGAGTTGGTCAAAGTTAACTTCAGTGATAACCTTGCATTCTTCTTCTGCATCAGCATGCTTCATTTCTTGGAGAACATTCAGCTTGATCTCTTGATCGTTCACTCTCATAGTGAATTCTCCTTTTTCCACATCAATCAGTGATCTTCCTGTGGCTAAGAAGGGTCGCCCCAAGATGATTGGTGCATTCTCATCTGCTTCACAATCTAAGACAAGAAAGTCAGCAGGGAAAATAAACTTATCAACTCTTACCAGAATATCTTCGATTTTTCCTTCTGGGTGAACGTAAGAGCGGTCAGCCAGCTGCAGTACTACTGTTGTGGGCCGAGCTTTTCCAATACCTAATTTCTGAAAAATAGATTTGGGCATTAAATTTATACTAGCACCAAGATCACAAAGTGCCTTACCCACAAATTTGTCTCCGATTATGCATAGTATGATGAAGCTCCTAGGATCCTTCTTCTTCTGGGGTGGATACTTGTGCAAAATACTCATGCATCCATGTGTCATGTTAACCGTTTCAAATTCCCCAAGTTTGGACTTCTTCGACATGGCATCCTTGAGAAATTTGACATAACCAGGTATTTCTCTAATGTCATCTAACATCGGAATGTTGATATGAACCTGCTTAAAAATATCATAAATTTTCTTAAGCTGTGATTTCTGTTTCAATTTCTGTAACCGTTGAGGAAAAGGAGGTGGGGGGCGATAATCAACAATATGTCCTTCCCACTGCATACGGATCTGAGGAGGTTTGGGTTCATCATCTTTCTCCTCTGTCCCTTCTGCTGTCGTGACAGGCTCATCGGCAGTAGGTTGCTTGTTACCTGTTGGGGCAGCTTCCTCGACAGTCGACTCCAGGGCTGATTTCTTAACTGATTCAGATTCCTTCTTTGGCCCTGGTAGTTTCTTCCCACTCCTAGTAGTGATGGCTTTACACTGCTCATGTGTTGGTTGTCTAGCATTTTCAGTATTGCTAAGGAATCCGCCATTTTGCCTTGGTTTAACATGCTGGGAAATCTGACCCATCTGTGTCTCCAATGATTTCAGAGTAGCTTCATGATTGGTCATCCGCATCTCTGTTTTATCCATGAATGTTTCCGTCTTCTTGACAAAGTGATTCATGTTCTCAATGTAGGTACCTGTTTGAGACATAAATGTAGCCAGAGTCTGTTCCAGTATACTATTTGAGGTAGCTGGTGGCTGTTGCTGCTGCTGCTGCGGTTGCTGCCGAGTCAGCAATCTAGGTCCTCCCTGGTTTTGATTATTCTGTGCTTGAGGATTCAGAGCATTATTAGGATTGCTCCAAGAGAACTTGGGATCCTTTCTCCAGTAGGGATTATAGTTGTTGGAATTATAATTCTGCTTATTGTAGTTTCCAACATACTTTCCCTCTTCTAACTGTATTGGACATTCCTCCGAACTGTGATTTCCTTCACAAATTTCGCATACCTCTTCAGCAGCGTATACAGGCTATGAATCTTCGTTCAAGAGCTTTTTCATTGCCTTACTGAGATATGCCACATGTGATTTCATTGTGCTGTCGGCCTCATAATCCTTTACAGCTGGAACCCGTTTACCCTCTCTTCTTGCTGTCGGAAACTGCTCCTCATTCTTCGCCAGATTTTTCAATACTGCCATTGCCTCATCTGGGTCTTTGTCCAGCAGTAATCCGTTTGCTGCCGAATCAATTCTGATACGAGTTTGTAAATTAGCAGCATTATAAAATTTCGTTACCTGGTTCCAAACGGGTAATCCATGCATTGGGCAGTTCCTTAAGAGAGTGGTAAATTTGTCCCTGGCCTCGTGCATTGGCTCGTCTTCTTCCTGTTGAAAAGTAGCAATTTCGTTACGTAATCGCTCAGATAAGTGTGAAGGATTAAAACGAGATAAGAATTCACGAGTTAACTCTGCCCAAGTTCTAATTGAACCCGGCGTAAGTTTATTCCACCAAGTCTTTGCCCTGTCCCTCAATGAATGAGGAAATAATCGAAGCCTCAGTATCTCCGGATTAACTCCTGGTAGTCTAAACGAACCACAGATTTCCTGGAACATTTTCAGATGCTCCTTAGCATCCTCTATAGCAGCACCACTAAATTGACCGGCGTTGTTGATCATGTTGAACATAACAGGTTTTAGCTCAAAGTTGTCAACATCTACATCCGGCAGCGTGGTTTCTAGTTCTACATGATCATTGAGCATGTAGTCTCGGCATGACCGGCGTGCGGCAGCAACTGGAGGATCGGCAGCTTGGCCGTTCACTCCATCTCTGACAGGATTGTTATTATCCTGGAGATTCCCTTGGTTGTCCCTTCTTTCTTCACCTCCTTCGTTCTCCATTGCTATGAGTTGTTCCTCTAGGTATTCGTTTCTTTCAACGAGGTAACGGACTCTTTTCTTGAGATTGAACGTTCGTTCGGGTTCAGGATCTAACTGGTACTCCGGTTCCTTCCCCCGTTGAAATCTGCGCAAACGAGAACAAAAAGACCTTGTGAAAGGTATAGGTTGAACAATCCAAGTAAAACAGAAAAATAAAACGAATGCAGTAAAAGGTAGGGTAAAGATATGTTGTCAGTCCCCGGCAACGGCGCCAAAAACTTATTGCGTGTAAAAGTGTCTATCGCAATGTAGTGCAAGTGTACACGACGCAAGTAGTAAAGTGATACTGAAGTATCAGATATCGTCTCCATAGGGAATGGGCTAATAGCTTCACCTTGAATTATTGCACGAAAGTAAAGATAATAGTTTAAGATGTTTGTCACGAAAATAATAAAGAATACTGGAAAATAGGATTAAAATAATCAAGATAGAGAGAATGGGCTGGTATTGAATTGCTCAGTAGTGCAGGTATTGCTAAGTCTAGGAAAATCTGCTCTATCGATGTCCCCGTCGCGGCAGCACCCGTCGTGGCAGCACCCGTCGCGGCGACAGTCTGCTGTTTGTCGCGGCAGCGATCACACAACTATGTACTTCAAGTTTGGCAAGAATCCCTGCTGTGCCTTGGCCTATCCCTAGGTCCAAGTCTGTCGATGAACACGTCTTTGATGATACCTCCCGACGTGAATCGAAGGATGAACACCGATGTTGTTGAATTCTTCTTTAGCCACTTAACCTCGTCCTATCCCTAGGTCCGAGATAGTTCAACTATAAACTAGAGAACTCACACTTATTCCTTTCGTATACTTAACTCTCCCGATATTAAGTAAATAGATAACCTCACAATGCTCTCCCGATGCTCTTGCAAGATGTTAATAACCAGAATAAGAGAACTTGAAGTTTATTTTATTGAACAAAGAAAATCCTAAAACAAAAGCAACCCTTGCAACTACTTTACAAATCAACCCGTGACCCTAGGGTGAATTTAGAACATGTTGAGAAAGGGAAAACGGCTAGGGTTTGGGAAGAAGGCTAGAGATAGGTGATGTCCCCTCCTAGGTCGAATTACATGCCTTTATATAGGCCTTGGGTTCAAGTTTTCTAAGATGGCAAGAATACAACTTTAAATTAAAGTACAACTCTAATAAAGACTAAATCTTCAAAGCAGCAGTCTTTAATTCGTCCTTGCTTCTTGCTTGGGATTTCTTCCTTGAACCTTAGGCTTGGCCTTCATTCTGATCCAGGGCTCGGAAAAATATAGGGGTACTCCACGATAGATGGGCTTATTTTTCTCTTTCTGTCGATGCCCACTTTGCTTCTTCTCCTCAAAACTGCTGTCGTCCTTGGCTGCCACGGCGGCAACCATGGCAGCATCGTCCTCCTCGACTGCTCATCCAGTTCCAGCTTTTCTGCATCACTGCCAGCTCCTGCTTCTCCATCTGCTACAACAACAACCTGCAAAAATAACCAATTTCTGTAGAAACTGTGTCATTTAATATATTTGTGATGTGAAACTGAAATCTAACCTAAATGCAATGAATTATGCTTGAATGCAGCAGAAATATGGGTTAAATATGGGGTAAAATATAGAACTTTTACACACTCAACAGGTGCATAGGTTTCATCAAAATCTATTCTCTCTTCTTGAGTGTAACCTTGAGCTACTAATCTAGCTTTATTTCTCACAATGTTATCACTCTCATCTAGTTTATTCCTAAATACCCATTTAGTTCCTATAGTAGATTGATTACTAGGCCTTTCAACTAATGTCCATACATTAATTCTCTCAAATTGATTTAACTCTTCTTGCATAGCCAGAATCCAAAAATCATCTTTTAATGCTTCTTTAATGTTCGTAGGCTCTATGCACGAGATAAAAGCAACATGATTCATGAGTTTAAGAGAAGATCTAGTAGTTACCCCCTTGGATGGATCACCCAAGATTTCACCACCTTTGACATAGTTGTACTCCCTTGGGTAGCTCACTTCCTTTTCCTCAAGAGCCAAGTCTTTCAAGGCTTCAAGCGGTGGATCTTATGCATCCTCATCTTTAGTTGGAATCTCATCCTCCTTTGAAGTTTGTCCTCCATCAAAGGCATCAAGGATTCCTACATCATCATCATCACAAGATTCCTTCCTCGGAAGGAGGTTATCATCGAATACAACATGAATAGACTCTTCCACTACTAAAGTTCTCTTATTAAATACACGATAGGCTTTAGAGGTTAAAGAATACCCTAAGAAAACAACTTCATCACTTTTAGCATCAAATTTACCTAAGTTGTCTTTACCATTATTTAAAATAAAACACTTGCAACCAAATGGATGAAAATAGCTAATGTTAGGCTTTTTAGATTTTAAAATCTCATATGGTGTTTTCTTTAAAAGTGACCTAATAATTACTCGATTTACAATGTAGCAAGCGGTGTTTGTGGCTTCCGCCAAAAAATATTTAGGTAAATTGTTTTCACAAAGCATGGTTCTAGCCATTTCTTGTAAAGTCCTATTTTTCCTCTCAACTACCATATTTTGTTGAGGAGTTCGAGGAGCCGAAAAATTGTGGCTAATACCATTTTCATTTAAAAACTTTTCAAAACCTAGATTTTGAAATTCGGTTCCATGATCACTTCTAATATGAGAAATCTTAAGTTCAAGATCATTTTGAGTTAATTTTGAAAACGTGATGAATTTTTCTAAAGCCTCATCTTTAGTACTTAAGAATAAAACCCAATTAAATCTAGAATAGTCATCAACAAGTACAAATGCATACGATTTACCACCCAAGCTCATAGTTCTAATAGGCCCAAATAAATCCATATGAATTAGTTGTAAACAGCTACTTGTAGAAACATCATTAATGGATTTAAAGGATGATCTATGTTGTTTACCCTTAGAGCCTGCATCACATATTTTATCATTTGAAAATTTGATCTTGGGTAAACCTCTAACTAGATTTAGGGAAACTAATTTTTCTAAAACATTAATGCTAGCATGTCCTAGTTTGATTTTGTGCATAGCCATGCATCATTTTCATTTTGTGCAACAAAACATGCATGGGATGTATGAATGTCATCTAAATGCACCATGTATATGTTACCTATGCGATGACCAATGAGCATTATATTATTTGATTTAATGCCAACAATTTTGCACCCATTTTTATCAAATAAGACATTAAACCATTTATCACACAATTGACTAATGCTCAATAAATTGTGTTTTAGACCATCGACATATAATACATTTTCAATGAGAATAGTAGAGTGATTACCTATGGATCTAATACCTTTAATGTGGCCTTTGGAGTTGTCACCAAATGCCACTACTCCTCCACTTTTTGGCTTTAAGTCCATGAATCGACTCTTGTCTCCGGTCATGTGCCTCGAGCATCCACTATCAAGGTACCATGAGTTTTGGCTTTGTGCTTTGGCCTTGTAGCAATGCTCCCCCTACAAACAAAGATATTAAGCTTTGCTTTTTGGTACCCAAATCATTTTGGGTCCACGAGTGTTAGCTCCCAAAAGCTTGGTTCACTTAGGAATCCAAGGTGACATGGCATCAATATTATTAGACTTGATAAGTTCCTTAGGAACCCATACACTTCTAATTCTTTTTATCCTATTATGCCTATGGAAGCCACTTTGTTTGTAGTTATTGTTCTTTCTTTTAGGTTGGTTTGATCTAGATGATTCACCTATTTCATTTTTCACATTACCAACACTATTGAAAGACTTCTTAAGCTCATTAAGCTCATTTAACACCTTTTGGTGTTCACTATTGCATTAAGAAATAAGATTGTTTAAATCTACATTTTCATCTTGAAAGAATTTAAGTTCATCTTGTAAACCTAAGATCTTTTTCTCAAATTTCAAGTTAGCTTGACAAAGTGAGTCATTTTTAGCATTTAGTTCCGAAATGATCTTTCTATTTTTTAGAACCGACTCCTTATACTTCTCAACTAACTCATCATAAACCTCTTGTAACTTATCATAAGCATCATGCAATTCATCAAATTTAAAATCAAATGAAGATGAGTTAGAGGTTAGCATGGAGGAATCCTCCTCAAGAGCCATGAGGCAAAGGTTGGCCACTTTGTGTTCCTCATCCTCGGATGACTCCTCATCACTCCAAGTAGCAAGCTTGGCTTTGAGCTTCTTCTTCGTCTCAAAACCCTTCTTCTTGAGTTGAGGGCACTCAGAACGAATATGACCCGGTTTTTTGCACTCAAAGCAAATGATTTGATCCCTCTCTTCTTCTTTGTTTTTGGTCTTGAATTCCATTTTTCTTTGAATCTTTCTACCCCGGTTGGACCTCATAAATCGTGAGAATCTTTTGGCTATCATAGCCAATTCTTCTAGGTCTTCCTCCTCACTAAAAGTGCTCTCCTCATGTAGAGAAGCTTTGAGAGCCACTCCTTGCTTCTTTTTCTTGTCTACCTCAAGCTTCTCCACTCTTCTCTCTTCCTTCTTCCTTTCATCTTCCCTTCCTTGCTTTATGATCTCATGAGTTAGGAGAGAACCCACTAGCTCATCAAGCTTGAGTGTCTTCAAATTTTTTGCCTCAATGATGGCGGTTCTCTTCCCATCCCAAGACTCGGGAAGTGAGTAGAGTAGCTTCCGAACTAGTTTGTCTTCCGAGATTATCTCTCCAAAACCCTTTAGCCCATTGACGATTGTTGAGAAATGATCGAACATCTTCGAAACGATTTTGTTGGGCTCCATTTTGAAATTCTCATAACTAAGATTGAGAATTCCAATCTTTGTCTCCTTCACATCACTTGTTCCTTCATATGTAGTCTCAAGTGTATCCCACACTTCCTTAGCCCTTTCGATGGAGGAAACTTTGGAGTAGATATCGGGAACGAAAGAGCAAAACAACATGTGAAGAGCTTTAATGTTGATTTGAATCTTCTTTCTCTCTTCTTCACTCATCTCATTCTTCCTTTTTGGCACTAATCTTCCTTCGTCGTCTCTCTTCATCGGAAGAGTGGGACCATCTTCGATGACATCCCAAACAAGATAGTCATTGGATTTAATAAAGAGACGCATTCGGTTCTTCCAAAAAGGGTAGTTATCACCGTTGAAGAAAGGCAGTTTGGTGGTTGATTGAGACTCGTACATGCCTGACCCGGAGGTATATGCCATGGCTTGCTTTTGTAGTTGATCACACTCTTCCTAGGAACTCCTCTTGTGGTTCTTAATCCTTCAAAGGGGTAGGCTGTGATACCAATTGTTGAGTGGATCAATGGATTGATCAAAGCCACGAGGAGAGTGAATTGGGTTTTTAAAAAACTTATTGTGGAAAGTCGAATGGCTAAAAATGAAGAACACAGAATTTTAGAGTGGTTCAAGTTCCAAATGAACTCTACATCCACTACCTTAGCTACCACTAAGGATTTTCCAACAACCCACTAATTGCTCTTCCCCTTTTCAAGGCTTAGGAGGTAACCTTTACAATACCGGTCAAATTTTCTACCCAAATTTGACCAAACTCTCACAAGAGTACAAAGAAGAAATTTAGGCAAGAAAGATATCTCTCAATACAAGATTGCCCCTTTAAATACAATCACTCAACCCAAATTTGATTACAAGATCAGAATTGAACACAACAAAATTTAGGATTTTACAAAGGATAAGAAATAAAGCACTTTGAGCTTGGATTTTTGTAAGGATGTTTCTTTTTGATACAATGGTTGTTGCTAGTCTTCAATTGGCTTCAATTTATACCTTCTCCATTAATTCTAGCCGTTTGGGTGGTTAGGGTATTGAATATAGCCGTTGGGACCCTCTCTTTCCATCATAAATGCACTTCTGCAGCTTACTGTATCGGTACACGAGGACCCGTATCGATACCTGTCTCAAAACAGAAAGAGTCGTTGCACAATAATAAGAGGGCGTATTGATACGCGTGTAAGCGTATCGGTACGGGATAGGGACCGTTTCGATACAGGGAACATCTGTATCGATACAATTAATTCCATAGAGCTCACTGGAAGTTTTCGTATTGATACGGCAAAGGGCGTATCGGTACGGGACAACCACCACTTTAAATTTCAGTCACCTAACAACTGACACCAACGGTCAAAAACATTAAAAGCTTTCGAATTTAAAATTCCATTAAATCTGTATCGATATGGGGGACACCGTATTGGTACGCCATTTATACTCATTCAGTTTTACAGGGAGAGCGTATCGTTACAGAAGCAATCTGTTTCGATACGTTGTTTCGATACGGTAAGGGGCGTATCGAAACGCGTTTCTCCAGTAACCAAACTTGTAAAAAAGCTATCGATACGGCTGGAAGCGTATCGATACGCCTGGACGTTTTTCAATAGTTTGACCTTGGAACACTTAAAAATATTTTGGAGTTTGAGTTTTTCAAATTAGATTAAAGCTTTGTTGATTTAAAATCTTTTGAGGGACTTAAAAATTTATTTCAAGTTTTCAATTTAATCTTTAACATACATTGTTATATCAAAATCAAACATAGGTTTTACAAAAGGTAAACTTGGGTGAAAACGTATCAGCTATTTTTCAACGTAGGCTTCCACCTAAGCTAAAAGACCAAGGTATGTTTTCTATTCCTTGTAAAATTGGTAAAGTAGAAATTAAACGTGCCATGTGTGATTTGGGTGCTTCCATAAATATTATGCCGCTTTCCGTTTACAATTCACTTAGTGCAGAGCCTTTGAAAGAAACAAGAGTGACAATCCAGCTCGCCGATAGATCCATCATTTATCCTGAAGGACTCCTTGAGAATGTATTTGTTAAAGTAAATGACTTAATTTTTCCGTCGGATTTCTATGTCATCGACATGGAAAATGACCGAACCAACTCTTCCTCCGATATCCTTCTTGGTCGCCCCTTCCTAAGCACGACACATACCAAAATTGACGTT